>JAWPHD010013799.1:0-65674 GCA_037043455.1 Cyrtodaria siliqua | reverse complement strand
ATCGCCTACTTTCAATTTAGTCATTCAAGTCATTGTTGACGTTTTGACAAGCAGATGAACTATGGGAAATAACTTCAATGTAATCAAATATGACGAAATTTTTGATTACCCCCACTGAAATGATGACACAAAAAAGACAATAGTCTATATCTAGTAGTACATAATAACTACATCTATGCAGTCTTGTCGATTTAATAGTCTTTTTTTTTAAAGATTAAACACAAAATAAAACAGATTAAACACAAAATAAAACAAATAGCAACATAAATTCAACGTGTAAGTTCATGTGTAATCGTATTGAAAATATCATCAATACATCGGCTTGTTTTTATGTTTGTATGAATACACAAAAGTAGTGCGAAAGTAGTCCGGTATGCAAGACAAATATATAAGATAGTAGAGACAAACTAATTATATTTTGTGTGGTGTGTGGTGTGTGGTGCGGGGAAATTCCGAACACTGACGGGTTATTTAAATATTAAACATTTAAAAGCTGAATGTTGTTTAACAAGCCATATCACAATTTCGCTGATTTTTATTTGTTTGACCTATAACTTTTCGGTGCAAATATCATATAGGCAGCTAAAACTTCATGATGGAATAAAGTATCTGGAATGACACATATGGGAGGGATCTCAAAATTATGTGGGTGCAATATTTTACCGAAAAATATCACTCCTTTTAAACGTGTTGATGGATTACTTAAGAGGTATTATTCGTTACCCATTTTAACGAGTTTGTAACGCATTCTCTCCAATTTAGGATGGACGCAATGCCATGTTTTAGGGCATCTCTCCCATTTAGGGTGGACGTAATCCATGTTGCAGGACATCTCTCCCATTTAGGGTGGACGTAAGGCCATGCTTCATGGCATCTCTCCAATTTAAGGTGGACGCAAGGCCATGATTCGGAGCATCTCTCCCATTTAAGGTGGACGCAAATCCATGTTTCGAATCATCTCTCCCATTTAGGGTAGACGCAAGGTCATGTTTCAGAGCATTTTTCCCATTTATGGTGGACGCAAGGTCATGTTTCAGAGCATCTCTCCCATTTAGGGTGGACGCCAGGCCATGTTTCAGAGCATCTCTCCTATTTAGGGTGGACGCAAAGTCATGTTTCAGAGCATGTCTCTTTCAGTTTCAGAGCACCTCTCCCATTTAGGTTGGACGCAAGGCCATGTTTAAGAGCATCTCTCTTTCAGTTTTAGAGCATCTCCCCCATTTAGGCTGGACGCAAGGAGCATCTCTCCCATTTAGATTGGACGCAAGGCAATGTTTCAGAGCATCTCTCTTTCAGTTTCAGAGCATCTCTCCCATTTTAGTTGGACGCAAGGCCATGTTTCAGAGCATCTCTCTTTTAGTTTCAGAGCATCTCTCCCATTTAGAGTGGACGCAATGACATGTGTCAGAGCATCTCTCTTTCAGTTTCAGAGCATCTCTCAAATTTAAGTTGGACACAAGGCCTTGTTTCAGAGCATCTCTCCCATTTAGGGTGGACGCAAGGCCATGTTTCAGAGTATCTCTCCCATTTAAAGTGGACGCAAGGCCATGTTTCAGAGTAAAATCAAGTACATGTTCATAACTGTTGAGATTTTAGGCGGAATGGGATGCTTCCGCATCCTCACTCCCAATCCACCCTCTCTCTGCAAAGTCTTCGTACGCCTGGCTGAATACACCACTTATCGGGAAGATAGTTGACACCTTTGCTTCTCTAATCCTTATACAACACTCTAATCAGGACGTAAGGATGTATGTTTGTCGGTCCATCCCTCAATGCGTGATTTGTTCAGATATGCCATTAATTGACACTGAGAAAATGAATTATTTGAATCATTTATAACAGATCGCGTCACGGGATTAAAGGATTTAAAGGGTCACGGTTACATGAGGGATCGCGGAATGCCTGTTTCAGAACTTAAGGGAAGGTGGTGTCTATGCCATAGATGGCTGGGGAATTTCCATCCGAAATCGAGAGATAATCTTTGATATAAACTCAGCACATTTGGAGTTTGGGGTGAATGTCATCATGTATGTGTATCAAAATATTACATCTAGGGCTAAATACCAAATCAGCTTGGGCTCAGATTTTGATTGTTTCGTAGGTGTTCGTCAGGGCGAGTGCTTGTCTTTGTTCTTATTATCTTGTTTTCTTTCTGAATGACATTGACAGCGAATTTATTATCAACAGTTGCAAAGGCACTGATTGTGGAATGATAAAGACGTAAACAGATATCTGCGTTATTAAGCCTACATCGCTGTAATTTAGGTTATGTTTATATATTAAGATTTTTGACAATTATAGATGTTATATCCGAAAATTATGTTTGGTTCTAGTAACGTCCATTACAATGTGTGTTTTAAAAAGCAGTTTTTATTAAATCCACGTTCTTGAAAATCAGGGTATATTAAAATCGCCGCCACATGTCCGTCTGTCCGTCCGTCCGTTACCGCATCTCCTCCTAAACCGCTGAACGAAATTATGCACAAAACTTGGTGTATGTTATCGTCTATGAAAGATAAACAACGTATGAAACGATTTTTATTATTTCAGACTCGGACGTCTGCCCAGGGGCTCAGGGTTGGTGGCGTGGGTAGAGAGGGGGGAGGGGGATCTGGGGGAATTTTTTTTGTTATTATGTCTCAAATGAAACAGTATGATGATGACTCTTCACCCAGCGGCCCTCAGGGGGTCAAAAGGTCAATTACCCAAACAATTCAATTACACTGTATTTTACATTTTTGCACATAACTTGGTTGTATGTAACTGTCTATGAAAGATAAACAACATATTAAACGATTTTATTGTTTCGAACTCGGACGTCTGCTTTTTTTTAAATTATGTCTCAAATGAAACATTATGATGATGGGTTTACACTGTATACGTTTGTTTCCTCCTACTTCATCGGTGGGAGCCTGGGGGAAGGGGCATCAAATACACTAATAATTCAAATACAGTGTTATTTTTCAATACTTTTGCATATTAGTCCTATGAAAGAGATACACAGCATGTCCAATTATTTATTATTTAAAACCAACTCTATGGGTTGGGGTTGGAGGAGGTGGGTGGTGGTGGGTGGTGGTGGGGGGGGGGGGGGGGGGGGGGGGGGTGGGGGGGTGAGAGAGTATCAGGGGTCAATTTTTTTTTTAATTATGTCTCAAACAAACATTTTGATGAAGGGATTACAGTGTATAGTAGTATGTTGTGCTCCTGTATGTGTGTGTGTGGTTGTTTGGGGTGGCCAGGGTGAAGAAAACATGGGTATTTGCGATGGCGCGCCGTCAAATTCGTACTAGTTTTAATCTTGTTTATCATCCGATTTTGAGAAGTCTTTCACATGTTTTTCAAGCCTCAATAATACCGTTAATATATCATCATCTAGCAGTATCTATAGAATCTTTAAAAATTGTTTTCAAAAAAGCAATTACTTATCTATTCTTCCTACATATTTTTCCAGGCAAGTTTTGAAATTTCGCACAAGAAATCATAGACTACCTATCGAAACAGGCAGATGGCATAGTAAACCCCTCAACGAAAGACACTGTATGCTATGTGATTCTCAAGAAGTAGGAGATGAATACCATTATCTGCTTGTCTGTAAACACTTTAAAGAAGAAAGAAAAAAACATATACATTCATACTATTTTAAACGGCCAAATATAATTAAATTCGAGGAAGTGATGAATACAAATAATGAACAAAAACTTAAGAAGTTAAGTGTGTTTATAGATATTGTCTTGAGAAGTGTAAAAACATATATATTATACGACGGTGTTGAAGTAACAAATTATGTCAAGCGTAATCATAATATGATACGTTTGTCGCTGAAGTACAAATACTTGGTAATTGGTAGCTATTGATGTAAACTTTGATAATTATGTATATGCTGAATGATTGAATTATTATGTTACACTATAGCTCTTCTCTCGTTGTCTGATATGTAAACTAACATATTATTTTAAGAATAACAATAATGTAGAAGATATACTTACCAACAAAGTAATCCAACTAATAAGTGTCTAGGTATCCATATGTGTCAATGATCGTTATTTCAATTTAAATGAAATATGTTAAATTGCCAATTCAAGTTTCATTTATCCAAAGATGTTCTGAATTACCCATTTAATCCGGTTATGCATAATTCAACTTTGTGATGACCTATCAAATAGACATTGTCAGTGTGTGCAAGTAATTGAAAAGGTCACTCCATGCTGCATGCTTTCTAAATGATATTTATGTATACTCGACACATGACTATGGATAATTGAAACTGGCACACACGAGGCAAAACGGAATGCTCCAAATGAATATTGTGAAGATATATGATTTATTTATAGTTTACGATTTGATGTAATTCAAATGAATATTGTAGGAGTTATTTGTATGTGTTCGCATGGTCAGTACATATATTGTTAACAATGCTATAAAACATATCATATCCCTGTTGTTCGACGTCTATTTACAACAAAATCTATAAATCATAATGTCAAAATAACGCACGATAAATGTACCTATTTCAAGGGATAAACTTAATCTGGAAGTTGTTCTCCCACTTAATAGGCACTATATAACGGTGCTCAAATTTAGATAATACAACTGAGTGTTAACTTAGTGGGTAGTAATATATTTTGTTCTATATTTACTCTTTTTTTGTCATAAATATGAAAGTACTTGTATAACTTTATTTTATCACACACTACTTTATCTGTTCTGTCGCTTACTCGCCATAATGATTGTTAAATATGTTGTATTTATATATATCCATTGCTGTTTACATATGTAAATCTTGGAATACACATTTTGAATTGAATCGAATTGAATTAAACTGAGTTGTTCTACCTCATATAGCACTTCCTTCAGAAAAATTAGCTATATGGTCATGGTCACACGTATAAAGTAAGTTTATTGTCATGGTCACACGAATAATGTAATTTTTATCCGTGGAGGAATCGGAGGTTGGTGGGTTCGAGAAGAAGATTAAACTATAAACGATTGCATAACCACATGCAAACGTCTTTATAGGAACAACAGAAATAGCATGGACATCTATCATGTATGATACGTGCTGTAAGCTTGTACTAATATGGGTTGAAATAATATAATTTTGTATTTGTTTACTTTAGGAAAATATAATTAAGAATTGATTTGCATTTTATTATTATAATTATTATTTATTTATTTGTCTGTGGAGGGAGGGGGTCGGCGAGGGTGCGGGGATACGCGGGCAGCGGGAGGGGGTAGTGAATGGCAAATTTTGCAAATTTCCCTTCACCCAAATACACATTGCTTTTAACTGCATGCGCGGATAGGGCCATAACAAAAAGTATATTGTGTTCGTATTTGCTACCAAATACTCTTCTAAGTAGCCTCTATTTACATGTTGGAACAGAACTGAATGCGTATATTACATTAAATGTGCAGCAGGTTATTTCGTATAATTTCAGCTGCCTAAAGGCCAAGCATAACGCGAGGTCTCCCCATCCCCACCACACCCCACCTCACGTGCAACTGTTTACGTGGACCAGGATTAGGGTGTCCGCTCATAAAATCATTTGGAATCCCCTTTTCTCCTCCCCCCACCTACACCCCCACCACGCTCCCCCACCGCCCTCTACACCAATAAAAAAAATAAAATTATACTGTGTTTTATTTTACTCAGAAACGGGACTTGGGGCGGTGCTGGGTTTCCGTGGGTAGGAGAGAATGGTTGGGGTCCAACAACAAAACAATGCTCTCGGCCCGTTTTTACAGAGTCGCCAGGATTAGAGGTTCCCTCAGAATTGCCCTTCTTGGTCTGCACCTGGTTTGCGTTTAAGTTAAATGTGTCATATGTAATTGATTGTAAATGCCCCTTGGCAGAATAATAAGAGGCTTTATATACGTCACTATACTGTTTGGGTCTTTGTGTTAAAAATCCACTCACCACCGCGCACGAGCATAAGCCATCTACGGACATTTGAGTCGAATTTAGTCGATTAATTCGTCCGTTTTACTTTTTAATGGGTATAAACTTCGGGGTATATCAAGTATAGGCCGAGTAAATGCACAAGTCAGATTGATGTTTGATTCAATTGAATTGGATTTTATAGTCGCACCAACAGCTAAGGTCATATGGCGACTTTCCAGCTTCAACTGGTGGAGGGAGACCCCAGGTGCCCCTCCGGGCAATTTTCGTGCACGGGCTGGTACCTGGGTAGAACCACCGACGTTCCGCAAGCCAGCTGGATAGGTTTGATTCAAAAATGGACGGATGAATAGATGTGGTAAGTTTCTTTCCCCTATTCCATTTAGTTCAGCCTCATGAGCACACTGCAGTGTTTTATCATTGTTATCTAAGTATTCGGGAAAAAATCGTTGTTTTATTGCATTTGTATCGTTACATAACTTGTCGATTCAGTTTGGCGCAAGGTCCTTAGGTGCTGCCACTCATATTTAGCTCAAATATTCAGCAGCATTGATTTCTATGGAACGCTTGAGATGTCTTTCTAGGAACATTGCATTTATTTATTGTGGGTACGTTATTATATTATGTACACATTTTATAATATTATCTGACGTATGTATTATCTCTACTTTTCGAAGAATAAGACAGCATATGTACTCACTCCAGCGTCGGCGTCGCCGTCAATGTCGGCGTCAGTGTCGGCGTCCCAGTCCACCTCGAGTTTGTCGTGTTTACAGTTTTTCGTTGTGTTTACAGGTCTATATCTCTTACATTTTGTATCATAGCTAAAGCAGATTTGGCCATGAGCTTTCTTATAGTAGTATCTTAAAGGCTGCGTAAGTAATTTTGATTCCTATAATCCATCGGCTTTCATGAAACCCTACGTTTGATAGCTCTTAAAATGTGCAATGGCCAGTTTAAAGGTGTGCGTTATATATATATCTATATACATTGTACTAGAATGTCCAATTTATCTGGATTTCAGAGAGGTGTATATTAAAAAGTGTCATGGGAAAATACCAAAGATACCTAAATTTATAGAATTGTTGCAATAAAAAAATGTTAAAATTGTTAGAAATCTCGCCATTTTTACTTTAAAAGCTTTCAAAAAAGAAACGAAACTTAATATATAACATAGGAGAATTCCTCCTCTTATAATAATATTTGTTTGCCTAATTGTTTATTTATCATATACGTCAAATGAAATATCTACCTGATGTAAAAAACTTATACCTTTCTACTTTAGATGTAAGGGTTACATACATATAAGATTATAAGAAACAATAAGTGTTATAACGATTATATGTATACTCAGTTGCAAAAGAAAGTGAACACTGAGTTTTGTTTAGATTTAATTGTATAAAGGTTTTTTAGAATTAAATTGACAAATTCAAAAATGAATATGCCATGTTTGGTACCAACGTTTTTATCATTCCATTGCCAATATCATGTTTAATATGTTTTTCAAAAGGTCGAATAATTAAGGGACTGTCGCTTGATAAAGAGGATAGGGTGTAAAGTAACATTTTCAAAGTGTCCAGTTTGTTTTGCAACTGAGTATATAAACAGTTGGACGATAATTAATATATTGAATATACTGATACAATTGACGCCAGCAAACCATTGAATGTTTAGTTATAAATATGATGTATTTTGATATACTGATAGTCTATTTGGTATTTTGTATTAATAAAGTTTATCTATCTATCTTATCTGTCTAGTGTATCTCAAACTATTTCTCTTAGCTCAACAAAATGTTAGTATGGGATTCCTTATAACATTGTATCGATGGGACTGCATAAGTAATTTAGGTTTTAATGAATCATAGTCTCCCTGGACACACACAGATCCCAACTTATCAGCATATGAAAGTGCAAAAAAAAGTTGGCTAAGATAAACCTTCATAAATAATATTAATCCTTCATTCCGATTGTTTTTGGTGGTAGGTAGGGAGTTGTTTGTGGGGTGACCCGGTGTTAGGATACAGCTAAACAAAGTTCTTTGAAGATATTCACCACAAACCCTCCCATTTCCGTGTTGATGTTGAATAGCAAACATGTGTATATGCGATAAAATAATTTCCCCAGAATTCTACGTCAAAATCTTCACTTTATATTTCGGTTACATATGCCATCTTGTTGAACAGTATAAACCAGACAAATGAATAAATCGGGTATCTATGGATATGCAAACAGGTATCTATGGATATACAGAAAGGTATCTATGGATATATAAACAGGTATCTATAGATATACAAACACGCTAAACAATAACATACAGAATGTGAAGATGAGCCGTTAAACAACACTGAAATCATTCAAATCCGCAGCCTTCCTATATATGTTAGTGTTAATTATTAAACAGTTTAATAGTTAAAATCTCTTCGGCCTTCCTATATATGTTAGTGTTAATTATTATACAGTTTAATAGTTTATTTAAGATCTGCCGCCTTCCTATATATGCTAGTGTTAATTATTAGACAGTTTAATAGTTTATTAAAATACGCAGCCTTCCTATACTTGTTAGTGTCAATAGTGTTAATTATTAGACAGTTTAATAGTTTATTTAAGATCTACCGCCTTCCTATATGTGTTGGTGTTAATTAATAGACAGTTTAAGAGTTTATTTAAAATTTGCAGCCTTCTTATATGTGTTAGTGTTAATTATTAGACATACAGTTGAATAGTTTAAGTCTTATCCGATACGATACTATCTGCACTATAACAATTCATAACGTATGACTGTGCCATTATTTTTAGAATTACAACAGACTATATGAGACTACATGTTTCGTCTCAAACAAAAGGTTAGTTTTTGATAGGGAGTTGTCTGTTGGGTGACCCGATGTTAGGATACAGCTTAAAATAGTTCTTTGACGGCATTGGATTCAGTATAAGTGCGTATAAATGCAGAATGCTTCCGGAGGCGAAGTACGGTAACGTTAACGATCTACTTATAGCGGGGTCGTTATCCTCACACTATCGCTGATTCAGTTCCAAGGATTTCACGTGTGTTCCAGGACATCGATTACACGGACGTTCTACCAATTCCGACTCCAAACATGTTAGATCTATTTATATAAGAACCATGTTTATTGTATATTGTATTTTATGGGTTGACCACTCTGTTCACCTCACACATTTGGTAACAAGTATAATATTAGTGTCAATACCCTTACTTTATGATTATTTAAGCGTTCCGTACTTTCTACACGCCAACTTCTACAACAGCGTCCCGCACTTAAAATACGCCGACAAATAAGATAGCGTCCCGCACTTAAAATACGCCGACACATACGATAGCGTCCCACACTTAAAATACGCCGACACATAAGATAGCGTCCCGCACTTAAAATACGCCGACACATAAGATAGCGTCCCGCACTTAAAATACGCCGACACATAAGATAGCGTCCCGTATTAAAATACGCCGACACTTAAGATAGCGTCCCGCACATAAAATACGCCGACACATAAGATAGCGTCCCGTACTTAAAATACGCCGACACTTAAGATAGCGTCCCGTACTTAAAATACGCCGACACATAAGATAGCGTCCCGCACTTTCAATACTTAGACACCTAAGACAACGTCCCTCACATTCAACACGCCCACATATACAACAACGTCCTGCACTTTCCAGGGTGCAAACATGCACCCAATAGAGACTACCGCAAACGTGTGTGTGCTTGTGTGTGTCTCATCTGTATGTTTAGCGTGTCATACAAAACGTGACAATGTGGGTACATTTGAGTGTAAATGCTAACTAAACAACACTAGAGATCACAAACAGCTATTCGAACTACCTTAGTTTTAAGGACACACAGCAATCTTGAATAAAAAAAATAGCGCCTAGGCTATTAATCCAGCATTACTTTAAATGAAAACGTGCAAGCATATAATGCAGTATTTATTATTAATAAAGATTTACAAATATGCATATGCGTAGAAAAACTAACGCGATGCCGCGTGTCTCTTTTACACTATAATTGTGCCGTCTATGTTACACTGACAGTGATAAATGCAGATATTGGATGCATACACGCTGTAGTTAGCATATCGGCATGACTGACAGTGATACATGCAGTCATAGACACCCGTGTCGGATGCATACACGCTGTGCTTAGCTTATCGGCATGACTGACAGTGATACATGCAGTCATAGACACCCGTGTCGGATGCATACAAGTTGTACTTAGCATATCGGCATTGAAGAAACACTGCAGTTAAGTATGATGTCTAATTAAAACTTATTATATATTTGAATATGTATACATGAAACGTCCAGTTTAATATGTTCACACATTTATCTAGTCAGTGTTACCTTTGAATGATATTCATATCCGCATCCAGTCCTTATAAACGTACATCGCATTTTAGGCTATATATGACTTCAAATTTTCGTGGTGGTCTGCCTCATACCAACCACCTTGCCCTGAGAAGAACCAGTACTATATACCTTCCGCATCCGTAAGAATCAACACGTTCTCACTTAACAAGTCGAGCTCCCTGTGGGATTCGAAACGGCAGTGGTGAAAGGCGATTAGGTTTCAAACGCAGCGTTTTTACCATTACGGCCACGAAGACATTAGAGATATATAGAAGAACGGTACATGGAACGATTTGTAGTCGGGGAGACGTTTTACAGCCACTACACAGCACTACACAAACGCTAGTGTGAATGTCAGTGAATACTTAACAGGGGATATAATGGAAACAACAAACATAATCAAAAGAGAACAGTATACTCGGTTTTATTGAATCTGCTCATGAGGGGTAATGTACGATGCAACCTCTCTCACGCCCATACCATTGGCTTAAGGGGTATTTTACTTTAAATCAACACAGACTGGGCATGACCGGTAAGTAATAACGCTACTGATTTGTGCTCTTTGCAGTTGAAAGTCGTTAAAGAACACATGTGTTGTTATGAAATATTGCATATGTATATCATTCTGACTTACGGGAGAGATTTAACTACAATGCTTTTAAAAGTCCGAGAAGTTGTTCTTACTGTCGTCAAGCATATGAACACGAGAAAGAAAGATTAATTCAATTTTGAGTTTTTTTCTGTATAACTGCTTTTGAAATTAAATATTTCCAATTTTGGTTAAAGTCTTCATATAGAATGTGTACAAAGTGTCGTTGAAACTTCAAAGAGCCATCCAGCAGCCATTTTCTATTTTTCAATTATCTTTGCACCAACTAGGATACATGCATATATAAATAAATCGTAAAATATAGTGATCATAAAAATAGTAATCACTAACTGAACACTTGAAGACAGCTCTTTAGGTCTGCTTTTAGCTAGCCTGGTGAAGATACGCGCTATCGGATAGTTATAAGGTCCGCGTTACGTGCGCTTCAAGACACCTGATATAGACTATTAAGAAGAAATTCTTATGTAACATGTCTTTTCTAGACTTGCCTTTAAGAACGAGTTGCAAATATAAAAGTAATGACGTCGATGCTTAAATGGACCCCATCATCCCCATTTCCGCTATACAAGAACATCTCCAGTCCGCATAATTATTTATGTTTTTATAAAGCTGCCGTACTTAACAACTGTACTTTGTCGCCGATTTTGAATTTAGAAAGATCAACTGGGGCTCCTGTTTTCGTTATTACCAGAGCATAATATGAATAGAAATAAATACTGTACGATGATGTACAGTATTCAATGATGCCCGTTAGTGGTATGCATTATGAGAAAGCCTCTGCTCAAGCATGTAGCTATATTGTTTCCCTGCGCCTCCGAGTATTGTAAATGCGATTTTCCTTATATTGCAATAGTTATTACCTGTTCTAAATTTGAACCTCGGAGTATGGTATGTATTATTACCATGTCATATATTTATCGAACATCAAGGTCTGATATACATTTAAGGACAGTTTGGTGAAATTGTCTAGAGTTTGACACCAACATTTCGATTACGTAGCTAGCTCCAAAATGTCGTTTTACGTTATATATCTAGGATATTCTTTTTCCATTTTAACTGGCAGCTTATATTACCCTACTGATTTGTTTAGAAATGGTGTCCAAATCTATGCGTTATGAAAGGGATACCGGTATTGAGCCATTGTGATGATATTTTATGTAAAATCTATACTATTGTTTCCATTATTTACTGACACATATTCAACGTTAACATCTGCCTTCATGGCTGATATTTGTTTTGAGATTCCAGTTACCCGTACCACGGGATAAATAACACGATTTATTATAGGTTATATCCATTTTAATAGTAATCTAATCCAGCTGCCTTATCCTTATATGGGTTTGTGTTTGTCTATGGTTAACATATTGTGAATCACGTAGTTGACGATAAGTATGCATTACAACTTTAATTCCCAGTGAACTCGTCTAAAAAACTTGAATGGTATAAACACTAACTTTTGCAATGTTCAAAGGTTACCGTTTTACTTGCTGAAGTATCGTTTCGTAGATGAGTCTACTGAAGTGTAGCATGTGATAATTATTATGTGTATCTTACCAACAAAAACTTTCATTAGTCTCTGTAGCGCAGTTGGTTGAGGCATGGTGTTAGTGCTGGGTAAGTGAGGGTTAAAGCCTGCTGATATACTTTTCCTTTTTTTTATTTTAATTATTATCTGTTTGTATCGTGTTTTACGTCATTTTCAACACATGTAAGGTTATATATGACGGTCGATGTTTTGTGATGGAGGCAGCCCATCCATTTTTCCTGGGTAGAACCAGTACTGTACACATTCCGCCATCCGTAAGAATCGACACTTCCTCACTTAAAAGCCGAGCTCCCAGTGGGATTCAAACCCGCAGCGGTGAGAGGTGAAGGTTTACAACGCAACGTCGTTAACCATTCGGCCACGGAAACTCTGCATTTTTTTCATTATTATGGTTTGCATTATTGCAAATGGTAAGGTAGCAATGAACAGTTCTTTTACATTTTTCACTTTAATAACGCAATTTTATAATTACACATGGTAGTAGTGAACAGTGTATATGTGTTGTAATGCACACGCTAACGCACACGTATCCCTTAAAGGTGAACAATTGTATTTCTGTGCTGATGTGTACTTCTAGCACATCGTGTTACAATAATGAATTGTAATCAATATGTAAGGCACGTTAATGTATTTGAACAGATAGAAGCGAGTTCGACCGAATTGATTGTTTGGTAGAAAGAACTGATGGTAAACATCAGAAAGAATGTGTCTGGTAAAAAAAACGGTCCTGTCGTGTTTATGTCTCCGTGATAACATTTTTTTTCAATATTGCTTTAACATCCGTGACTTGATCTATTATTATGTTAAATTGTTGTCTCTCGGCAGCTATTTTACGCTTGCGTAAAACCTTGCTTGTTTCATATTTTGTATCATTTTTTGTCAAAGCCACGATAGGCAATATTTCCCGCGGTGTGTGTTTAAACATTAGGCGATTATATTACTTTTTAATTTGCAACACAGCTTTTTTAGACATCTCACACAGACAGAACTTGATGAAAGCTGTAGACCAGTACTGAAAGACACACCTTTAGTTAGCTAACAGTCTTCATGGAAACTCTTAACTAGCGGCTATAGAGTGCTCTTTAAGGCGCTAATCATTAAAAGCACTTTAAACATATCTAAATTATTGCTCTTCGAGCTACCTCGATACGAATGTATCTCTTGTGGATGGATCTGTGAAGTTATAACGTTTTACAGGTCGACGGTTTAAATTAGATCTTCATTGTTTACATAATTTATGAAATTTGCTTTACTTTTAAAATGTTTGTTTTTATTCTAATTCGCTTTTATTTATTTCAGACAATATCATCTGAATTCAACACACGAGATATTAAAAATAACACAAACAGAAGCTGTAAAAATGCATAAGCCACACTATCAGTAGCTGTTTCAGCTGCACAGGCAACACCATCAAAAGTAGCTGTATAAACTGCATCATCGGTAGCTGTGTACGCTCCATCAGCCACAAAAACAACAGTAGCTGTATCAGCTGCATCAACGGCAACAACAACAGTAGCAGTATAAGCTGCATCAACAACAGCAACAACAGTAGCTGAATACGCTGCAACATCAACAACAACAACACCAGTGTCCGTACACACTGTATCAGCAACAACAACATCAGTAGCTGAATACGCTGCATCAGCAACAATAGCAACAGTAGCTGTATACGCTGCATCAGCAGCAGCATCAACAACATCAATAGTTGTATACGCTACATAGGCAAAACAACACCAGAAGCGGTATACGCTGCATCAGCAACATCAGCAACAGTATCTGTATACGACTTATCAGCAACAGCATCACCAGTAGCTGTATTAGCTGCACAAGCAACAACAACACCACCAGTAGCTATATAACAATTTGTAAAGCATTAATAATAAAAAAAATCATTATTTTCTTAGTCGACACTTTTCTTGACCCTTCTTAGCTTTCTAGTATATTGCCATACTGCTTTAATGACTAGCAGTCACAATTGAAGACAATAATAATAATGATAATAATAATAATAATAATAATAATAATAACTTTATTTCAAGAAGGTAACATATTAAGACATAGCATTTACAAACAAATACAAGTCTTGTTTACAATATAGCCATCTATAAAACTACACAATGTTACAATACATGCATATAGTGAAAGATAAAACAATACATGCATCATTATATAACTTCAACCAGACAGACACGTTTATTATACTTGTAATGTAAGGTTACATAATACAATGGAGTTTCATTCTTTCATTAAAAGAAAGGATCTGTATTTAATCTTAAATGTAATTAAAGAATGTGAAGCTCTTACGTCAACGGGAATCATGTTCCCACTTACCATTCCTGAATATCCAAAAGTACGTTTAAGAATATTTGTTTTAGGTTTAAAATGAGCTATATCCTGCCTAGCAGCAGATCTTAAGTTATAATTTGAATTTGAAGAGAAGATTATTAATTTGTTACGTAATCCGGAGTTAAATTGTTAAGTGATTTATAAATCATAATTCCTGTGTGCATTGAATTCATAATTGTTTAAATAAATTTGCTAATTGTTAAGTATATTTCAGTCTGATAGGTACATGTCTGATGTAAGACATGCTCGTGTCTGTATAAAGATGCAAGACGGTGTCGTTAATAAAAGGAGCCTATTGTCGACAGTTTATTGTCGTCTGCAACAAAAAATATTTTGGAACATGAGTTGCACTAATAAGCAACAACAACACCAGTAGCTGTATACGTTGCACCATCAGCAACAACACCAGTAACTGTATACGCTGCATCAGCAACAACAACAACAACAGTATCTGTATACCTTTTTATGATTTTAAGACCCTTTTTCGCCAAATGGCGAATGTTTATTGTCGTCTGCAACAAAATACATTTTGGAACTAATAAGGTATGTAAATTGTGTTTTTTTAAAGTGCCGACCCCACGCCACCCCACAAAATCTCCGATCGAGGAAACATTGATAGGTACATCAGTCATAGAGGCGCACGTGTTGCTTTAGCCTGTGCGAGCATTTATTTCTGAATAGACACATACATTATCTTGTAGTCTTGCTTGCCCTCGAAACGGTTCTAGTTGAAACAGTTAACATGTATATGAAGGCTATCAAACTTCATACTTGTATTTGTTTAAACTTGAAACTAAATATTTATATAGTTATTTGTCTGTTCAATTACAGAGTCACAGGGTCAATCCTACAATGTACGTGCTACTTACATGCTATCATACAATAGCTTCCAGTGGGATTCGAACCTGCTGTGGTGTCAGGCGAGGAGATTTCAATCGATGCGTCTTTACCCTCCCGAACACAGGTGTGAATTATATAAGAGGTAAGGAACATGATTACTAAGTAAATAATGTGTCACATTAATGTGTCATATGACTGTGTCACATGACTGTATAACGCCAATTACTGGCATTCACATTCACCAGTCATGCTCCACTTGTTCCAGCACAATCAATTGAAAACTGTTTTTAAAAATCATGATATTGTTTTATTTACAGAAACGTGGACATTACGGACCTATATGTTGATAATTTTGAATACTTTGTTTTGAATAGAACCGAAAATAAAACATCGAGTAAACGAAACTCAGGTGGCATTATCATGTATTTCAGAAACGAATACGTGACAGATGATATTCTTATTTTTCAGAGCTATGATGATATTATATGCATTAAGATTGATTCTTATTTTTCATAGCTATGATGATTTTACATGCATTAAGATTGATTCTTATTTTTCATAGCTATGGTGATATTACATGCATTAAGATTGATTCTTATTGTTCATAGCGATGGTGATATTACATGCATTAATATTGATGAGACTGATGGTTACAAATAGTCTCTGGAAACTGATTTATTGGTGTGCTTGTGTTATGTCGTTCCAGAGAACAGTAGTAGACAGGCGTTGATTGAAACGTACATCTTTGATAGAATTATTTATTTTATTACATCTGTAAATGAAAATATGAAAGAGGTTTAAATTTTGTTTTATGTGATGATATGAAAAGCCGAACGGCTGGATTGACCGATTACGTTATTGATGATAGCAGTATACATATGCAGTTATTACCCGGTGAGTACACATGTGACGATTTTCGCAGAATAATGGTAGAATAAACAGTAATGGGCATTGTCTGTTAGATTTATGTAAACAGACGGGATTTAATTAAATTCTATTAAATGAGAGAAAATGTAAATTGTGTAATATCTTAGAAGACGAATTTCATTTTTGTTAGAATGCCCTATATATTCGGAGTTTAGAAAACAATATATCAAAAAATACAATTGGAATAGGCCAAATATACAGAAACTTATTTTGATTAGAAACGTGGCTATTTTTGTTTACAAATCTTTTAAAGGGACACTGTCCGTAAGTAAGCAGATATTGAGCATAGCGAAATAACTGTCTGATTTTTATTTAGTGATATGTCTACATGAAAACATTAGCATAGACCCAGATAAGCCTTTAGTAATACATTCGTGAGTTTGAAAAAAAATAGTTTTAGTTATTATTTGAAAATAATGTGGGACCCACTTTATTTATATTTCTGCTGATCAAATGACATCCATTAGAGCATTAGTTTTATATAGTGTATCTCTGACGTAATACATCTGGCCCGGTTAGCTCAGTTGGTATCAACGCTCGACTAACATTACCTGCGAGTGTAATTTGTGGGTTACGAGTTTAATCCCACAAAACGGTAATTCTTTTTTTGTACCGTTATTGAATTCCGACAAACAGTCATGGTTTTATTTAGTAAATATTCAATAATGGTTGGTGTGTTATGTTTGTCAACGTAATTATTTTGTGTTTTGTAGGCTACTAGTTATGGACATCGGCCCTTTAATTAACGAAATGGATGTTTGTTTGCAAATAATTGAATTAATTAATGTTTAAATTAGCAAATTTAATTTGTATACTGTTTAAAACTGTAATGGTTAAAAGCATTCTCCACACAAAGGAAAGGAACTATTATTAAATATATAGATAGTAGTTGTGAATATTGTATATTTTGACTGTCAGTCATATGTTCTGTAAAATTGTATATCCTCATGGGCTATTTGCCTAATGGAATTTTGATAATAAACTTGTAAACTTGTAAAAACTTGTTTCCAACGTTTCACTAAATTGAACCAAGATGCAACATGAATGAATAAATGAATGAATGAATGAATAATTAAATGACTGAATATTGTTTAACACGTCCACACATAAATATGTCAAATAGGAAAAAAATATGAAAAATTAGCAAAAATAAAATAGTAAGGTATTAAACATTAATGTAAAGATATATAGGTGAAACTATTAACATATACGGACGATAGAGTAAAAATATCAACTATGCGTATGAACATGATGGAGATTAAGAAATGGAGCATTTTAGAGTTTGACTTTTTAACTTTTGACATTGTTGACTTCATACACACATCTCGTAGTGCAAGAACATATTTTCAATAATTACATTTTTAATGGTAAACACGATAGTTACTCCATTTTCAAGAAATCGATAACCCAGAATCGGGGCGTTTGTGTCAAGATTGTGTCCCAAGGACACATTTTCAAGTTTATTCTTTAATCAAAATAGCAGAATTAAGTCTATACTTGACACATGTTGTATCAATAAGAATTAAAAACAAAATTTTGTCTTGAAATAGTTCACATGTAATTCAATGCACAGATGTTTTTAACCAAACAGGTCGCCCTTATACGATTCATCACTGGCCACATCTATGCTTCCTGAAATGTTATGGCTCACGGTTATGGAAGGTTACAGAAAACAACGTCTCTCTGGGCTAAACCAGGTAAATACATTAATTTTATACTTAGTGTCATACTAACTGAGGACTCCTTCGCGAACTTGGTATGACACAATTCGTATATCTATAATAAATAATAACCCTGGTTCGGACGCAAATATGAAATGCTCGAGTAATATACAACAATGTAAAGAAACGATTTATCGTAAAACAACCGGACGAACTTTTTAATACTTTGGAAGAATCTAGTAAACATTTTAAATTAACAATGAACAAGAAATATGGACACCTATATTCGATACTGAAAGCAAACTTCGAAATGTTCAAGCCATAAAGAATACTGGATGTCTTTTAAATAGCTTGAAAAACAAGAAGAACAAAATGCACCTAAATTTCAAGAATTTGTCGAACACCTTAAACAAGTTAATAAAACTGATACATGTAACCCCCAACAAGATCACATTCCAAATGTAAATATAAACGATGAAAACGAAATTCTAAACTCGTACATATGAAGAAAATTTAGAAACTCTACCTAGTGTAACGGTTTCTCATCTGTATGTTGCTGATATTGGCCTTCAACTCATAACACTTTGTAAAGATCCTATTTATTAAGAAGTTATACAGGAAATAATTAGCAATTGCTCAGTAAGGCACTATATGTTTGCCTTTGCTTATATTTTCTGAGTTATTTTGTATATAAAAGTACACACAAAATGTGTTAAACATTGGAACCAATTGACTTCAGTTAATAGTTGTTACACAAGCTGAAATTTGCCTTTGTTCAATAATCAAGGGCAATAACTACAAGTCGAACTTGTCAAACTTCTTTTTAAAACATCAAGGGTAATACCTAAGTTCGTCACTCGTTAATTGTGCTCACTGTGTAAGCCTATCGAGATGTGATTGATAGTAATTAGCCTTCAAACTAAACGTTTGGTAAAAATCAGATCCATTATCATGGAGACAATCAGACATTCGTATGTTTTGATACTCAATGGCAATAACTCAGTAAGGCACTCAATGTTGGTCATTGTTGAATTTGTCTGCATATTTTTATAAAAAATCACACACACCATAATAATGTTGAAAATCGGAATCAAGTTATTGTTTATTTCAACTAATCAAGGGCCGTAACTCAGTTAAGCACGTGTTAATTTTTGCAATATTTTAAAAGATCTTATTGATATACAGTATCACACTAAAGGCCACCAATACGGACTGTATCGCCTGTCGGGTTCTTGCTACAATTAGTATTCGGATGGTAGTGGGAGAGAGGTAAGTATAATGAACCAATAAACACACGCCATGTAACTGCTTTTGTTTTTGACCTTGAAGATGTGACAAGTTATTCTGGAATCCTTCCATGCTTGCACGTTTCTCTCCAGTATGTATGCACAGGTGTAAAAGTGGTTTCTCTCCAGTATCTATGCACACGTGTAACGAACGTTTCTCACAAGTATATATGCAAATGGCTTACGAACGGTTTCTCTCCAGTATGTATGTTTTTCTCATCAGTATGTTTTGACAAATGTAACGATTTCTCATTTGAATGGTTCCTGTCCAGTATGAATTAAGAATTTTAACAGTTTCTCTCCGGTATGTATTCATACGTAGAACAGTTTTTCTCCGGTATGTATTTACACGTAGATCGGTTTCTCGCCAGTAGGTATTCACATTTGTACCAGTATCTCGTCAGTATGTATACACATGTTTAACGATTTCTCATCAATATGTATACACAAGTGTAACGAACTGTTTGTCAACAGTTTGTACGTATATGTGTAACGGTTTCTCTCCAGTAGGTATGCACAAGTGTAACAAACGGATTGTTTTCTGGCATGCATGCACACGTGTAACGAACGGTTTCTCTCCGGCATTTATACACACGTGAAGCTAACTATTTGTATGCACAAGCGTAACGAATGGTATCTCGTCAGAATGTATGCATATGTGTTGCAATCGCTTTCTTTCCAGTATGTATTCACAGTGAAACGGTTTTTCGTCAGTATGTATGTATACACAAGTGTATAGATTTCTCGTCAGTATGTATTTTGTGTAACGGTTTCTCATCAGAATCTTTGCACAAGTGTGACGAATGCATTCTCTCCAGTATGCATTCACAGTGTAACGATATCTCTTCAGTATGTATGCACCAGTGTAATGATTTATCGTCAGTATATATGTACACATGGTACGAACAGGGTATCTCTGGTAGGCATGCACAAGTGTAACGAACAGTTTCCCTCTAGTATGTATGCGCAGGTGTAAGGTACGCTTTCTCTCCGGTATGTATGGACATGTGAAAGTTTTCGCTCTGGTATTTATTCGTAAGTGTAATGGACGGTTCTCTCCAGTATTTATGCACAAGACTAACGAATGATTTTTCTCCAGTATGTGTACACAGCTGAATACACAACTGAATACACACTGGAGAAAACACGCTTCACACTGGAGAAAAACCGTTACACCTATTAAAACATACAGGATGGAAACTGTTACGCTTGTAAATACACACTGGAGAGAAGTCGTTACACAAGTAAGTAAATACATACTGGAGAGAAGATCTAGCTGATCTAGCTGATGTTCGAACTTGTCCGAACTTTCATTGACACGAATATGCATATCATGTACAAAATCACTATTCAATTCAAGACATGGCAATCAGTTTCCAGTTCCCATTTTGCAATGGGCGGGATGACAACGTAAAACAAACATGCTATAACTTAATTTTATTTACGCATTCTTTTGACCGAAACACTAATCACTTAAAACTGAATACAAACGATTTATACAACAAAACGGATTTATAACAAAATGGCAACAAAAGAGGAAATATAATATGTACACACTAGTATATACATTATACATCTGTCCACAATATACATGTAGTATGCATTATACATATGTCCACACTAGTATATACATTATACATCTGTCCACACAAATATATACGTTATACATCTGTTCACATTATTATATACATTATACATCTGTCCACTCTAGTATATACATCATACATCTATCCATACTAGTATATACATTATACATCTGTCCACACTAGTATATATATTTTATCACATAACGTCCCTTGTTAGCAGTGTCGAACACCCATTTAATATTCTATTGTATGACACGCGTGTCATACAACCTGGAACGATTTTGGTTGGTTGAGTTAAACCTGTAACACTCAAGTTTATTAACTGAAACTATTTTATTTATTACAAAAACACCCAGGTCTGAGTCATACACTTATTATTTGTGACTGCTTATAAAAATAATGCACGTTTTAGAAAACATTGTTGTTGGTTTGTTAAAATGCTGGCGTAAAGTGCTATTTTGTAAAGAGGTAAAACACGAACTCTTTTCTACGCAACGTTATGTGTGAGACGCGACGTTACGACGTCACATATTGTATGACGTTTTGGCGCTAAAGTGTGTCTGATGTCGTGGCGGTTCTATGTCCATCTGAAATAATTTTTACTAATTTGATTGCAATGTTTTTTGATAAAAAGGATCTTAAACTCGTTCCCATTCCATATAAGATTTATGAAACGAGTTATGAATTATTTTTAATTTCAACTCGCCAAAAGGCTCGTTAAAATTAAAATAATTCATAACTCGTTTCAGAAATCTTGAATGAAATGGGAACTCGTTTAAGATCCTCTATATACATCTTTCCACACTGGTATATACATTATACATCTGTCCACACTAGAATATACATTATACATCTGTCCACACTAGTATATACATTATACATCTGTCCACACTAGTATATACATTATACATCTGTCCACACTAGTATATACATTATACATCTGTCCACACTAGTATATACATTATACATCTGTCCACACTAGTATATACATTATACATCTGTCCACACTATTATATACATTATACATCTGTCCACACTAGTATATATATTATACATCTGTCCGCGCTATTATATACATTATACACCTGTCCACACTAGTATATGCATTATACAACTGTCCACACTAGTATACATTATACATCTGTCCACACTAGTATATACATAATACATCTGTCCACACTATATATACATTGGTAGAGTATATACATTATACACCTTTATTTGCCCTGAGATTCCGTCATAATCATGATAATAGGGTGGAAAAGATGCTGTATAATTTACATTTAAACGGCATCTCACCAGTATGTATAACTAAGTGTATGTACTTCATGTATTGGAAATGAAAAGCTTATACACGATCGTTTATTTGTATACATCAGTATGTATAACTAAGTGTATGTACTTCATGTATTGGAAATGAAAAGCTTATACACGATCGTTTATTTGTATACATCAGTATGTATAACTAAGTGTATGTACTTCATGTATTGGAAATGAAAAGCTTATACACGATCGTTTATTTGTATACATCAGTATGTATAACTAAGTGTATGTACTTCATGTATTGGAAATGAAAAGCTTATACACGATCGTTTATTTGTATACATCAGTATGTATAACTAAGTGTATGTACTTCATGTATTGGAAATGAAAAGCTTATACACGATCGTTTATTTGTATACATCAGTATGTATAAGTAAGTGTATGTACTTCATGTATTGGATACACGATCGTTTATTTTAATACATCAACTAATGTGGTATAGTTCTGGTAAAACTGTAAATTTTTTTTCAATCATTTCTGAACATTACCATCAACTCACGAAAGGATCAGTGGAAGACATGTCACATTTAATGAGTGAAAACGGCATTTCTGAAGTCCGGTATTATGTACAAACATATGTGGGTATAATCTGCTGAAGATTTATCGCACCATAATAAAATGTCCTATTTGATTCTTATAACTATTTATATCGTCAATACCATGTCAAACTATGTACAGCTTACATCATGTCTTATTTTTTATCACTAGAACGTATAATCGTACGTTTAATGCGAGCCTCTATGCGTGAAGGTCTCGTTACATTACTTAAACGTGGCCGTCTTCCAGTGTATTTTAGGCTGTTTTTATAGCCGATATTGGCCCATATTCCCAATGCCAAAACATATATTTTTTCCCGATTTTGAGATAAAAAATCCCAACTGAAAGAAGGAAAAGAAAAACACACAGAAAAGTATCAAATGTTTGACAAGTAATGAGTATAAAATGCTTTTAAATGCCGCTGTTGATTATGTTTTACTGTAAACAGTATGAAAGATATAATTATGAAATGAATGTTTTCTTGTTTTGTTTCCAAATTTTATGAAAAATCGCGCTGTAATTCCCAAATCTGACGGTATGGACTATGTTCTCAAAATTGGAAAAAATACATCGTCTTCTCACTAATTCGTATATGCATATGTATTTACAGAGTCGGTCTATGTGTAAAGGTCTCGTCACATAGTGTACACTTCAACGGTATTTCGCCAGTATGTACACAAATATGTTTCTTGAGAGTCCCAGCAAATGTTTTGTCACATTGTGTACACTTCAACGGCCTTTCGCCAGTATGTACACACACATGTTTCTTGAATGTCCCAGTAAATGTCTCGTCACAATATGTGCACTCGTGTATGCATAAGCACGTGTTTATTGCGGGTTCAATCTTCTCTGTATGAACTGCGTAAGAGTTGTTTGCCAGTGTGTATTAGCATGTGATTTACAAATCTGTTTGACTTGATAAATTTTTAACTACACTTACATGTATCCCGGCTGTATGAACGGCTGAACGCGCATGTGTTTGTTAAGATTATGATAAAACCCTTATTGCACATGCTACACTTATATGATGTCTCGGTTGTATGTATGGGAATATGTTTTTAAACACTGCTTGACTCGATGAAGTCGCTAACCCACCACCAACAGGCACGTTTTTACAACATATGTACACCGTATCTAAACCTACTGACGACAACGTATACATATATCACTTACATATTTTGAGAATCCTTACTCTATAGACACAATATAAACGGCTTTAACCAGCCAAGCCAAACCAAAAAACTGGAGAGACGAACTCATAATTCATTTTACGCATATTCAATCACGGGTATTTTAAGAACCAATACTTTTAATCGACGCATACTCATTATTATCTGACCTGAACACATGGATAGAGTTTTGATTAACGGTTGTGTAATGTAATTTTGCCCTTATTTGGCGATTTGTTTCTTCAACTGCACTAATATGGTATCTCGACTGTATGAAACACGAGTGTTTAAGATTACTAGAGTGTATTTATACTTTACTGCACACGCTACATGTATATGGTTTCTCGTCTGTATGTATGCGCGTATGTATTTTAAGATTGCCTGCATCGATACATCCTTT
This sequence comes from Cyrtodaria siliqua, assembly GCA_037043455.1. Taxonomy (NCBI): domain Eukaryota; kingdom Metazoa; phylum Mollusca; class Bivalvia; order Adapedonta; family Hiatellidae; genus Cyrtodaria; species Cyrtodaria siliqua. Next base: position 41,173 of record JAWPHD010013799.1, on the reverse strand, counting down.
ACTGCACCTGCTACATGTATATGGTGTCTCACACGTTTGTATGTGCACGTGTTCGTTAAAACTGCTCGACTCGGTCAATACTTTACTGCACATGCTACACTTATACAGTTTCACCATTTTATGTATGCGTGTTTTGTAAAAGTGTCTGACAGGAAGAATCCTTTACACAGCACACCACCCCTAAATGATTTCTCGTTTGTATGAATGCGCATGTTTTTATAAGCTAAGTCGACTGTATAAATCCTTGACAGCACACGCACAATTCAAATGGTGTCTCGCCTGTGTGTGTTTTAAATCAGCATATCTAGATAAATCATTTACTGCACATGATACACTTAAAATATGTCTCGCCTGTATCTATGCGCAAGTGTTTTGTTTGTTTGGCGTTTAAGTCATTTTCCAGAATAATTTAGGCTATGTATTACTTTTTTGTTTGTTCGTGGTGGAGGCAGACCACCCACTTATCTTTGGATACAACAAATATTGCATGCCTCCTGCCATCGATGCGGTCTCACAGTTGAGCTCCCAGGGGGATTTGAAACAGCAGCGGTGAGAGAGCAGTATTCAAACCAAGTGGCTTTACCTTCTCGACCACAGATACGCAAGGTTATATCATTGAACTGAATTAATCCTTTATTGCACACTCTACAAGCATATGGTGTTTCGCCTGTATGTATGCTCATGCGTTTTTTAAGATTGCTTTTAACTTTGAAATTCCTTCAATGCACACTGGTCTTAATTTTTATCTGCTTTGTATGTGTATTTTAATATTGCCTGACTGGGTAACTCGGTTACTGCACACGCTACACTAATATGGTACTAGTCTGTATGTATGCGCATGTGTTTTTTAAGATTGCCCGAATCCTTGCCAGATTCCTTTACTGCAATTACTACACGCATAAGGTGTCTAACCTGTATGTATAAGTATTTGTTTTTTTAAGACTGCTTAACTCACTAAATATTTTACTGCAAAGGATACACTTATATGGTGTCTCGCCTGTGTGTAAGCGCATGTGTATTTTAAGCTGACCTGACACTGTAAATCCTTTACTGCACACGCTACACGTATATGGTGTCTCGCCTGTATGTGTGCGCATAAATTGTTTAAGATGGTCTGGCCGGGAAAACTCTTTACTACACACGCTACATGTAAATGGTTTCTCGCAAGTATGCGTACGCAAGTGTTATTTAAGAGAGTCTGATAGGGAAAATCCCTTACTGCACACGCTACAGTTAAATGGTACCTCGCCCGTATGTATGCGCATGTGACTTTTAAGCCGTTGCGACCGGGAAAAGCCTTTACTCCACACGCCACACTTATATTGTGCATCGCCTGTATGAATACGCATGTGATTCTTAAAATGTTGTGACCGGGTAAACCCTTTATTGCACACGCTACAATTATATGGGGTCATGGCTGTATGTATGCTCATATGTCTGTTAAGACTACTCGACCTCAAACATATTGTGCAGCACAACCTGCATTGAAACGTTGTCTGTTTTGTATGTTTGTCAATCTATATTGAAAGATTACTTTGCATGATTTATGACGTCTGAGTGAGATGTCTGAAACAAAATAAATGACATACTCAAATTGATGTGTTGATAATACTGCCTATAGTAATATGTACCTCTTTATACTCAAGCATTGTACGTCATATAACTGACTTCTGACATATCAGAACATATTAAAATGGAAGACGTCAGACTAACGAACACAGTGATGAGTGTGATTGAACCGAGACGAAGTATTTGATTACAATGTCCACTGTTTATTTTAAAAATGCATGATAAATAACAATCATGATCAGCTATAAAGGGCAGTACATTAGTTTTGTTTTGTGTGTTCAAACACACTATGTATTACACTGATCAACAATAATTAAATGATCCATAAAAACACATACTGTCAACATCCACTTTGGACCTTGGAATTGCTTGTATACCAATGTCGGTGACGTGCGCTACGCCTTGTAATACCTGAAGATATTATAGACAAACGCACGAGTCTTGTCAACACTCTGTCAAGCCTCTGAAGCACATGTGTTTACATGTGACCTCTTTCATTCAAATAATTTCAGGGATTTAGCCCAATTGTTCAGTTTATGACCCCAAAAAATCTGAAAAGTAAGCATATGACCAACACATGATTGAGTGACAATATATTAAACGAATCCCTACTTACGTTGCCAAACATTTTAAGACGCCAGAAGAAACAATTAGTTTGTTTTAAATCTTTTCATACTAGATCTACTCGCCTTTTGACAAATATTCCGAGGTAACCAATATACAAATGCGTATTAGTAATACTAGATGTCGTTGTAACCTAAATACTACTTACCAGTAGAACTAGTATTATGTTACAACAATTTTACAATTATGTTACAACGATGTCAAACTTAACGTTAGTTACCCACTCACTCCTTCTAAAAAGGGAATAGCATACATGTCTACGAGCGACGAGACGATTGTCTATTAACGACAGAAAAAATAAAATAAAACTAAAATAATCCGGATTATTTTTACATGCAACTTGCAGTTCAATCTGTTTACACTTTTATCTGTGACTGTGCTATACTTGAATAATAAATACTAACTTGATAACAGTGTGTATTGATCCATACTCAGCGTTTGTCAGACTCAAGGTCATGTGTGTATTGACTAAATCAAATATTTACCAAGTATGTATTTATAATTCAAGAGTATTACTGCCGAGAAAAATGTGTAAACATATTATACTGAAAGTGTTATGCAAACATATTCAAGATTATTTGAGTTCTAATTTTTATCTTTTTCAAATAAAATCTCAAGGTGTTACCACCACTAATTACATGTAAACCTCCGAGGTGTAGTCGAATGTAGTCGAATGTAGTTCCTATAATAAAAAGTAATCCCTCCTTTTTTGATGGAATAGGGATTATAAGTAGGGGGAAAATGCCCATTTTTGTTCGATTTTGTGGTTGCATGTATAAGAAGCGTATTAATAGGTGTTACTGGATCACTGATGAACATTTTCGAATATTCGACTCTATGCTTAAACTTTGTGAGCAACTATCACTGAAAACAGCTATACCCTTGACCTGTTTAGTAACAAACAACAACATTCTTACATGTCTTGTGACCACAGCTATCCTGGTGATTTTTCAAGTGGAAAATTAGTTTTATATATGAAAATTACACTGCTGCATTATCCATACTTAAGTTATATTTGCAGCAAATCAAGATGTGACACTTTACATTGGTGTCTATTGGGAAAATAATTAGTGGTTTCATACCTATAAGAGATACGTGCAGTAATTAGGACTCGCTCATATTCGTTACGGGGACACTTTTCCGATAACAAATGGTTAAATAAGCTCAGAAATAAGTTTTCCATAGTGTTTAACATAGGTTTTGAGCGTTTTTAGTCCAATTGTGTCTACACATGCCGTAATTTTGAGTTTCAAATTGTTTTCGTGTTTAAAATGACCAGTTTGTGAAGTGTTTACAACTGAACTATGATTGTTTTGTATAACATGAAGGGTTGCATGTTTACAACATGTTTGATTATTTAAATCTGCATGGAAACAGTTTTGGTAGGCATGAAACTACTAAATCTTCCCCCCTAAAATAGGATACTGTGAAAAATGAAGATTTGTGTAAAAGGTAAAATATTAATCCTTATCATTCAAACTCTACTTGGTAGCGTTCAGCTAGTATCAGTTTTGATTTTAGCGGTATTTTTGTCATTATTGAGCTAGTATTCGCTACTATAATTAGGTGTGGTACCACCATTTTTGAAGAATTTGCTTAAAAAAAACATTTTGGCATGAAAATCGAATTAATTGGCATAATCATCATCCTAGTTGTACCTAAAATGCATCTGTTATTAGTGTCCATTGACTGTTCTAAACATCTGACCTATTTATTATGGTGTGTTGCAGTCTTGGCCATCCACGTGTTTTCTAAGAATAATACATCCTCAATTGCTTATACTTATATAAATACGAAACTTAGTAAAATATACTGTAGATATATGTGAAATCTAGTTTTATTTTCACTGCCAGAACTACCAGTTTTCGATGCAAAAAAACAACAACAACTTGTTTTAGAAAATAGCTGTTACATTTATAGCTTTTACTTGGAAATGTTCTTACTAAGAAAATGAACTTTAGTTTTAACAAATTGATGATGTTTTTCAAGTTAAATTGTTATCTTTACGGTACTGTATAGTAAAGATGTCAGTTTGGCGGGTCATATACCTTTTCTTCCGATTTTTTCTTTTCATAAAGTTGGTAGGAAAGTCATAAAATGACTTGACATAACTAAGATACTCGTCGTAGTTTATTGAAATCGGACAAGTTTTTTAGACGTCAGGATGAGTTAAAAATAGCACAAAAACAAATTCTATAAACCCTGATTATAAGGCGTACAATAAAAATAGCACGTGTTGTTTTGTCGTGAAGAAAACAGTTTATTTCATCTCGAAGTGATTGAACGCGTATATTTTGGCATTCGTGAACATATAGAGTCTGCTCACACCAAAACAACAAACATCCTCTATATATCTATCTAATAACTATATGGTGCGTCACTCTTTCTTTGTTTTCCGTCACGGTGTCGTAATGGTAGATCGTCGGCTTCGCGTGCGGGAGGTCGATGATTCAGTCACCGGCTTTATGGGGTCTGGCTATAACATTTATAATCAAAGTACCGAAGGTACTGAGAGCATGGTGAACTATGATTTGTTCATCCATGTAATGGAAGGTTTCTTTGCAATCACGTATGACATGGATGGACTGAACATGCGTCAACTCTACTAAATAATAATTCATCATTGCATGTAATAATACATCAATGCATTGTTTAATGTATCTGAAAGTAAAGCGATTAAAACAAGATAAGTGGAAGTAAGGCGATTAAAACAAGATAAGGTAAAGTATATACAGGAATAAAGAAGGGAACAAAAGGAATGATTGGTTATAATAAAAATTAATCTCCGAAACGCTTCATCATATCTGAACCATATTTTCACCATTGGGCATGAAGTAAACAAACTTTTACATAAAAAAAAATATAATTAGAAATACAAAACAATTGGGTACTGCTCATCCCGCTCGCTTTATAGTTTTCTCGGACTGCTGCTCTCCCGACTGAGCTATCAATCCTTTACACATTTGCATGAACTATAAGGGACTTATTCTAAAACCGGAGTGTCCGAATAGACCGAAGTCTAAAAATAGTCACTCGGGATCAAATAACGTCAAATATACCCAGTCAGATATTCATGATATTGTTGATTTGCATTCGGTCTCAGCGACACTCTGGCATGAAAATCTAATTAATTGGCATATTCATCATCCTAGTTGTACCTAAAATGCATATCCTGAAAAACTATATAAAATATCAACTAGAACGTTCAATTAGGTGATTGGTTTGACATGGCTTCTAGCAAATGGTTACATTTTCAGTACATACATGCAATATAGCATTGGTTTGCAAACAGCCCGACACAGATGATATGATTGGTATACGCTATTAATTTTGTTTTATTAATGTGCTTAACCGCCTTACGTATATGTATTGCTTTGTTTATACGACTCACGTATGTCGGTATTGCTTGGTTTATATGAATCCCGTATGTCGGTATTGCTTGGTTTATACTACTCATGTATTTTGATTGCTTGGTTTAGACGCCTCACGTATATCGGTATTGCTTTGTTTATACGACTCACGTATGTCGATATTGCTTTGTTTATACGACTTACGAATGTTGATTGCTTGGTTTACACGACTCACATATGTCGGTATCGCTTTGTTTATACTTCACCATATGTTGATTGCTTTGTTTATACGACTCACGTATGTCGGTATTTCTTTGCTTATACGACTCACATGTGTCGGTATTGCTTGATTTATACGACTCACGTATGTTGATTGCTTGGTTTATACGACTCACCTATGTTGATTGCTTGGTTTATACGACTCACGTATGTCGGTATTGCTTTGTTTATACGACTCATGTATGTTTGTTCATACGACTCACATATGTCGGTATTACTTTGTTTATACGACTCACGTATGTCGGTATTGCTTTGTTTATATTACTCACGTATGTTGATATCAGTTTGTTTATACTACTCATGTATGTTGATTGCTTTGTTTATACGACTCACGTATGTCTGTATTAGTTGTTTATACGACTCACGTATGTCGGTATTGCCTTTTTAACACGACTCACGTATGTCGGTAATGTTTTGTTTATACGACTCACGTATGTTGGTATTGTTTTGTTTTATTCAACTCACGTATGTCGGTATTGCTTTGTTTATAAGACTCACGTATGTCGGTATTGCTTTGTTTATACGACTCACGTTTGTCGGTGTTGCTTGGTTTACTGGACTCACTTATGTTGATATTGTTTTATTTATACGACTCCGGTATATCGGTATTACTTTGTTTATACGACTCATGTATGTCGGTACTGCTTTGTTTATACGACTCCGGTATGTCGGTACTGCTTTGTTTTTTAGACGACTCATGTATGTCGGTATTGCTTTGATCATACGACTCACCTATGCCTGATTGTTCGGTTTATACGACTGACGTATGTCGGTAGTGCGTTATTAATACGACTTACTTTGATTGTTCGGTTTATACGACTCACGTATATCGGTATTGCTTTGTTTATACACTGACGAGATATGAAAACGCAACAAACAAATGTCTAAATATATTTTTCATTAAGAATGACATAGCCTTAAAATTTTGAACACATACATAGCTCGATACACTTGATCCATTTTGACTGAATTTAATCAACCCATTACACCGTAAAATCACAATAGCTAGGTCCGCTTCGTTTTCCTCGTGCGTCCCGTGCACATTTACCATGTGGTCAAATCGACTGAAATTTTATTTCAGTACATGTGTAACACACCTACAAATCATAATTTCGAGAAATTGTTGGATAATTTTAAATTTGAGAGATGCCACGGTTAAATAACGCAGACCGAAATCGGATTTTGGGACTTTTGGAAATTGGAATTACGCAAACGGAAGTCGCCAGACGTTTTAACGTCAACCGATCGACAATTTCGCGGTTGCTTCAGCGATACAATCTTACCGGTACCGTGTCGGACCGTCCTCGACCTGGGGCGATGCCAGTTACGACGCCACGTCAGGACGTTTACATTCGTCAACGTCATCTACGTAATCGTAAACTTACGGCGACATCAACTGCGAATATAGTCGTTGGGACAAGGAGTCGCCCTATCAATCGAAACACAGTGGCTAAACGATTGCGTGATTACGGAATAAGGTGCCGGCGGCCAGCTAAAGTTCCCGTACTTACCGTACATCATCGACGTCAACGACTGCAGTGGGCACGTGCAAACATTAATAATGTGAACTGGAATATGGTTTTGTTTTCAGATGAATCTAGATTCAATTTATTCAATGCAGATGGCAGAGTACGCGTGTACCATCGACGTAATGAACGTTTTGCAGATAATTGTATTGTGGAGCATGAACGTTACGGTGGTGGCAGCGTTTTGGTCTGGGGTGCTATCAAGAGTGATTTTAAGTCACAGCTAGTCATTTGCAATGGCAATTTGAACGCACAAAGCTATATCAATCAGATTATCACGCCCGTGGTCCTGCCGATATCCCAGCAACGTAACGGACTTACGTTCATGCAAGATAACGCCCCACCGCATCGAGCCAGGCTGACAATGAACGTACTGAACAATAACAACATTCCTGTGTTGCCGTGGCCGGCATTATTACCTGACTGTAACCCTATAGAGCATCTCTGGGATGAGTTAGGACGTCGGGTGCGTCAACGTCCTAACCCTCCAAGAAACGTCCAGGAGTTAACGAATGCACTGATTTATGAGTGGGGACGCATTCCACGTCGAGTTTATAGGAATCTTTGTCGTTCAATGCCTTCACGGCTTCAGGAAGTGATCAGGAGAAATGGGGGCCATACCCGGTACTGACCATTTAAACTGACTGATGTGGAATAAACAGTGATTACGTAATATCGGTTGGTGGAATCATCATTTTGTTTTTACACATGCATTGTTGTAGAGTCACTGAATAATTTGATACCCCATTTATGAGTGTTATGTAATTATTTTCTCTAATATACTCCTACAAACCCGTTGTTGCGTTTTCATATCTCGTCAGTGTATGCATGACTCACGTATGTCGATATTACTTTGTTTATATGACTGACGTATGTCGGTATTGCTTTGTTTATACGACTCGCGTATATCGGTATTGCCTTTTTAACACGACTCACGTATGTCGGTAATGTTTTGTTTATACGACTCACGTATGTTGGTATTGTTTTTTTTTATTCAACTCACGTATGTCGGTATTGCTTTGTTTATACGACTCACGTTTGTCGGTGTTGCTTGGTTTACTGGACTCACTTATGTTGATATTGTTTTATTTATACGACTCCGGTATATCGGTATTACTTTGTTTATACGACTCATGTATGTCGGTACTGCTTTGTTTATACGACTCCGGTATGTCGATACTGCTTTGTTTTTTAGACGACTCAAGTATGTCGGTATTGCTTTGATCATACGACTCACCTATGCCTGATTGTTCGGTTTATACGACTGACGTATGTCGGTAGTGCGTTATTAATACGACTTACTTTGATTGTTCGGTTTATACGACTCACGTATATCGGTATTGCTTTGTTTATACACTGACGAGATATGAAAACGCAACAAACAAATGTCTAAATATATTTTTCATTAAGAATGACATAGCCTTAAAATTTTGAACACATACATAGCTCGATACACTTGATCCATTTTGACTGAATTTAATCAACCCATTACACCGTAAAATCACAATAGCTAGGTCCGCTTCGTTTTCCTCGTGCGTCCCGTGCACATTTACCATGTGGTCAAATCGACTGAAATTTTATTTCAGTACATGTGTAACACACCTACAAATCATAATTTCGAGAAATTGTTGGATAATTTTAAATTTGAGAGATGCCACGGTTAAATAACGCAGACCGAAATCGGATTTTGGGACTTTTGGAAATTGGAATTACGCAAACGGAAGTCGCCAGACGTTTTAACGTCAACCGATCGACAATTTCGCGGTTGCTTCAGCGATACAATCTTACCGGTACCGTGTCGGACCGTCCTCGACCTGGGGCGATGCCAGTTACGACGCCACGTCAGGACGTTTACATTCGTCAACGTCATCTACGTAATCGTAAACTTACGGCGACATCAACTGCGAATATAGTCGTTGGGACAAGGGGTCGCCCTATCAATCGAAACACAGTGGCTAAACGATTGCGTGATTACGGAATAAGGTGCCGGCGGCCAGCTAAAGTTCCCGTACTTACCGTACATCATCGACGTCAACGACTGCAGTGGGCACGTGCAAACATTAATAATGTGAACTGGAATATGGTTTTGTTTTCAGATGAATCTAGATTCAATTTATTCAATGCAGATGGCAGAGTACGCGTGTACCGTCGACGTAATGAACGTTTTGCAGATAATTGTATTGTGGAGCATGAACGTTACGGTGGTGGCAGCGTTATGGTCTTGGGTGCTATCAAGTGTGATTTTAAGTCACAGCTAGTCATTTGCAATGGCAATTTGAACGCACAAAGCTATATCAATCAGATTATCACGCCCATGGTCCTGCCGATATTCCAGCAACGTAACGGACTTACGTTCATGCAAGATAACGCCCCACCGCATCGAGCCAGGCTGACAATGAACGTACTGAACAATAACAACATTCCTGTGTTGCCGTGGCCGGCATTATTACCTGACTGTAACCCTATAGAGCATCTCTAGGATGAGTTAGGACGTCGGGTGCGTCAACGTCCTAACCCTCCAAGAAACGTCCAGGAGTTAACGAATGCACTGATTTATGAGTGGGGACGCATTCCACGTCGAGTTTATAGGAATCTTTGTCGTTCAATGCCTTCACGGCTTCAGGAAGTGATCAGGAGAAATGGGGGCCATACCCGGTACTGACCATTTAAACTGACTGATGTGGAATAAACAGTGATTACGTAATATCGGTTGGTGGAATCATCATTTTGTTTTTACACATGCATTGTTGTAGAGTCACTGATTAATTTGATACCCCATTTATGAGTGTTATGTAATTATTTTCTCTGATATACTCCTACAAATTCGTTGTTGCGTTTTCATATCTCGTCAGTGTATGCATGACTCACGTATGTCGATATTACTTTGTTTATATGACTGACGTATGTCGGTATTGCTTTGTTTATACGACTCACGTATATCGGTATTTCTTGGTTTATGCGACTCACGTGTGTCGGTATTGCTTGGTTTATACGACTCACGTATGTCGGTATTACTTTATTTATACGACTCACGTATGTCGTTATTAATTTGCTTATAAGACTCACGTATATCGGTATTACTTTATTTATTCAACTCATGTATGTCGGTATTACTTTGTTTATATGACTCACATATGTAGGTATTGCTTTGTTTATACGACTGTCATAGAGTTATTAAAATGAATATGATTTTAATTACTTTTGATTAAAATAGAATAAATAGCAAGAGAGTGAATATATTTGATATCTGGAATCTATAACAGTGATTACCATTATGTTAAGATACAGACAGTAACAGTTGGATAGGCTTAGTATCAGGTCATTAGTATCATATTATTGTGCAGTTGTATCTAAGTGTCATAATTAACGCATAGTCATATCAAAGAGTCTAAGATGACCTCCTACTGTATTTAGTTCCACCAGATTAGATATACGTATGTTTATATAATTATATGAATGTAAGACAGTATGGGTTCATGATGATGGTTGTGTGACGAGAGATTATGCAAGTAACCAATGATTGGAAGGTATTAGTTAATATAATGTTTAATAATGATGCTGGGGTTAGATTTGATTGGAAGATAGAAATAATGGTAAAATGGTGTGAGTTTATATACATGAGGAGACAACAGTTGGATGATAGGATTGAGAGGTGAAGGTTGGAAGAGTGGAGTTCTAGGCTTAAGAAGTTAGGTTGATCAGATAGGTTTTATAGAAAGTGAAAAGTTAGGCCAACGATCAGTAATAAGGACTTAAGCTAGTAAATATTGAGTACAGATGGTCAACAATATATATATGATAGATGAACTGAGATAATAAGGGCATTAGTAACAACTATAATTGTGGTGTTTATTTTAAGCATTCCCCAGAGTCTAAATATAAACCCAGTGATATAACAAAGAAATAATGAGCCGGTGACACGACTCACGTACGTCGGTATTGCTCGGTTCGTACTACTCACGTATGTCGTTATTAATTTGTTTATGCGACTCACATATGTCGGTATTACTTTGTTTATACGACTCACGTATGTGAGTATTGCTTTGTTCATATGACTCATATATGTCGGATTGCTCGGTGTATACGACTCACGTATGTCGGTATTGCTTTATTTATTCGACTCGCGTTGATTGTTCGGTTGATACAACTCACGTATATCGGTATTGCTTTGCTTATACGACTCACGTATGTCGGTATTACTTTGTTTATACGACTCATGTATGTCGGTATTGCTTTGTTTATACGACTCACATATATCGGTATTTCTTGGTTTATACGACTCACGTATGTCGGAATTACTTTATTAATATGACTCACGTATGTCGCTATTACTTTGCTCATACGACTCGCGTATGTCGGTAGTGGTTTGTTTATACGACTCACGTATGTCGCTATTACTTTTCTTATATGACTCACGTATGTCGGTATTACTTTGCTCATACGACTCGAGTATGTCGGTAATGGTTTGTTTATACGACTCACGTATGTCGCTATTACTTTGTTTATACGACTCATGTATGTCGGTATTGCTTTGTTTATACGACTCACATATATCGGTATTTCTTGGTTTATACGACTCACGTACGTCGGTATTACTTTATTAATATGACTCACGTATGTCGCTATTACTTTTCTTATATGACTCACGTATGTCGGTATTACTTTGCTCATACGACTCGTGTATGTCGGTAATGGTTTGTTTATACAACTCACGTATGTCTGTTTTACGTTTTTATACGACTCACGTATGTCAATATTGCTTGGTTTATATGACTCAGGTATGTCGGTATCGCTTTGTTCATACAACTCACGTATGTCGGTATTGCTTTTTTTATTGGACTCACGTATGTCAATACTGACTTGTTTATACGACTCATGTATGTCGGTATTACTTTGTTTATACGACTTCCGTATTTCGTTATTGCTTTGTTTATACGACTCACGTATGTCAGTATTGATTTGCTTATACGAATCAGGTATGTTGACTGTTCGGTTTATTTGACTCACGTATGTCAGTATTGCTTTGTTTATACGACTCACGTATGTTGTTTGTTCGGTTTATACGACTAACGTATGTCGGTTTTGCTTTGTGTAGGTTGATTGTTCGGTTTATATGACTCACGTACATCGGTATTGCTTTGTATGTACGACTCACATATGTCGGTATTGCTCGGTTTGTACGACTCACGTATGTCGGTATTACTTTGTTTATACGACTCACGTATGTCAGTATTACTTTGTTTATACCTTTCAAGTATGTCAGTATTGCATTGTTTATATGACCACGTATGTCGATATTACTTTGTTTAAACGACTCACGTAAGTCAATATTGCTTTGTTTATACGACTCACGTATGTTGATTTTACGGTTTATACGACTCAAGTATGTCGGTATTGCTTTGTTTATATGAGTCAAGTATGTCGATATTGACAAATGTATGGTGATGGTTTGGTTTATACGACTCACGTATATCGGTATTTCTTTGTTTATACGACTCACGTATGTTGATTGTTCGGTTTATATGACATGTACGACTCACGGATGTCGGTATTGCTTTGTTTATATGAGTCACGTATGTCGATATTGACAAATGTATGGTGATGGTTTGGTTTATACGACTCACGTATATCGGTATTGCTTTGTTTATACGACTCACGTATGTTGATTGTTTGGTTTATATAACATGTACGACTCACGGATGTCGGTATTGCTTTCTTTTTACCATTCACGTATGTCGGTATTACTCGGTTTATACGACTCACGAATGTCGGTTTTGCTTGGTTTATTCGACTCACGTATATAGGTATTACTTTGTTTATACGACGCACATATGTCGGTACTGCTTTTTTTTATATTACTCACGTATGCCGGTATTACTTTGGTTATACGACTCACGTATGCCGGTATTTCTTTGTTTATACGACTCAAGTAAGTTAATATTGTTTTGTTTATACGACTCACGTATGTTGATTGTTCTGTTTATACGACTCACGTATATCGGTACTGCTTTTTCACTAGTTTGTTTTTGTTCCGCTTTTATGTATTCTATCAAAATTTTTAATCGACAAACTTTTCTGTGTGAAAAATGGGCATGTTGATTGAAACTGCTTAGATAATTGACGTTATATGTTGCGATGCACTGTACATCACGTGTACATCACGTGATAGCTTTTCATCGTACATCAGTGTACCTGGGATTGATTTTTAGTGTACTGTGGATAGAGATGCATGATCGACTGTGACAGTGATCGACTGTGACAGTGATGACATGATCGACCGCACGGCGCTTTTTGTCTACAGCGCCTTTTGTCCGCAAAAAATTTGAAAAAGTGACGCTTTTTGTCCGCGTATTTTAAGGGCTATAACAATCTGGGTTCCATGGAATCCCAGGGGTTACAGGAACCAAAATTACTTAAACAGCCCCTAAGATAATGCTATAAGGAAGCTCATGACCAAATTTGGTTGTGCTAGGGTAAGAAATGTAAGAGATATAGACGTGTATTTACAGCTTACACGCACAATTTGATGTGAAATGGGACATTTTAAGGGCTATCATTAGTTGGGTTCCATGGGAGCCCATGGGTTACAGGAACCAAAATTACTCATGCAGCCCTTAAGATAATGCTATGAGGAAGCCCATGGCCAAATTTGAAATTTGGCTGTGCAAGAGTAAGAAATGTAAGAGACATACACTTGTAATCACAGCTTACACGCAAACCTTGATGTGGGACGCCGACGTCAACGCCGACGCCGACGCCGGGGCGAGTACATACGTTTTTTTATTCATCGAAAAGTCGAGCTAATAATGATATCGCAACATACAAAGTGAACTAAGTAATGCCTATTAACAGTATTAACGTTGATAACAGACAAACAGAAAAGCCCAAGGTTTTATCATTTTGTGTTGTGTAGGTTTCGTTTTTTTAACTTTATTGTGAACAATTCTAATAAACCCATACCAACGTCTAGTTTGTAATTATCTCCAATAAGTATGACGCATGACCTGGGACAGATTGATTGATTTGTACAATGATGTATAGAATTTCTATAAAAAACGCTGCGATTTTGTTAAGTACTTTGAATTAGTGCAACTTTCGATGTTCCTGATTATAAAACGTTCCAACCAAACTTATTTTGACATCATGCTTTACTAGCATTACCATCACAAACCACCACAAACATCACCACAAATGCTTTTGCATTATTTTCATTATATATTTGTTGAACTTTTTAATTGTTTACTAGTGAACGTATTTCACAAAAACTTATACAAGGTTAACTTGATAGGTTCAAGTCATGTTCATTATATAATGAAAACGTTCAACCAGCGGACTGGGACCGTCTCCACCCGCTCATTACGTTATGCGATATATCACCTAGAGGGCCTACACACCCAAAGGCTTAGCTCCACTCTGGGAGGCTTAGGCTGTACATACTTTTAGACGTCGGTTCATTAACACAACAATCTTATTCAATCATCGTTACACAAACAAATCATTATCTAGTAAATATATGTGAGCCACTCTCTAATTATGACGTATAGTAATGTATACGTATTCTGCAACGCCATTGATATGCATCGGCATATTTACAGGTATATCATCTCACCGTTAACTATCGTTAACCAATGCACCTAATATACAACCTTATCAATTTAATCTTGTATTACAATTAATGAGTTATACGCATCGGCATATATACATGTATATCCTCTCACCGTTAACCAATGCACATAATATACAAATTTATCAATATTTAATCGTGTATTACAATTAATGATCGATTACAATAATTATATCTAATAAAGTTAACTTCATATGCTATTTATATGAAGTTATTGCTTGAGAAACATAAACAAGTTGACCGGATGCAACAATATCTTCACACAACCTCGTTGGAGGCTGTTCATCGCGTCATCCACCCTTATAGAAGACTTTTGGTGACAATCACCGATCATTGGAGTCGCGCATCAAATACATCGCGTTAGATCATCATTCTTTGTAACATTTCGAATCATCAACATGGTTGGAACTTCAACAACACTTTCGTGTCATATATATAGACAGTCAACATATTCATTATTTGTGATACTTATACGTTCACGAGAACAGTCTTTTCATATTTCATCTGCGTATTCGCTTGTTTTTCTTGATAATTGTATATATATTTAACATATTTTAAAAGTTGCTTTAAACTTATGAAAATGCAGTCACCGACATTGATTCTTTCCTGAGTTAGTTCCAACCACTAGGGTCATCTTGCGACACCAGGTTCTACGGTGCACAGACCTCACTCTCACCCTACTGTCAACCCAGTAAAACGGGACAGTGTAAATAAAGATATCCCCTCCAGGTTACATTCTCTAACAAACAATGCAGCATGGTAATATAAGTATAACACTTAAATGATCATGGATATATGAATATAAAAAAGCATATAAAGACACAAAGCAAGTACTCAGTGGCTTGGCAGAAGCCAAAGCAAAAGAACAAACCTTAAGGGTATGACAAGACTAGTAGACCGTGAGCCATACACTTTGTTGTTACCATCTCAAGGGACAGATTCTTACTAGAACCATGTTCTTGAGTACCTTTGTAGAGAAACAAAAAAATCATGATAGCAGTGTCAACAGGGTAGCTGATTCCTGTTATTAGAGTTATCTCCCCCTTTTAAGCAAAACTCTTGTTTCTTTAAAAAAAAAATTTCGTTGAAACTAGAAGAGCTACAGGTCTAATATTTTGCATTTATTATACATTTAGGGTCCTAGTATTTATAAAATGGTAAACAAAGGGTCAAATATGGCCCAGCCCCTGGGATAACATTTTTTATTATACAGTTATATAGGAAATCTTTAAAAATAAATAATTTACTCTAAAACTGTAAGAGCTAGAGGTCCGATATTATGCATGAAGCATAAGCTTATGGTCCACTAGCAAGTTTGTTGAAATGTTGACCCTGGGGTCATATCTGGCTTCGCCCCAGGGGTCATATATTTACATAGAGTTATATAGAAACATCTTTAAAATCTCTTCTTTAAAAAAACAAGAGCCAGAGGTCTACTATTTTGCATATTGTACAAGCTTATGGTTCTCTACCATATTTTTGTTCAAATCGTGACTCTGTGTCCAACTATGGCCCGGTTCTGGATTTAAAGGTTTACAAAGAGTTATATAGGAAAGTCCATAGAATATTCTTTTTCTGATACTACAAGAGCTAGAGGTCTAATACGATGCATGTAGCATAAGAGTATCGATCTCTACCAATTTATTTTGTTGAAATGGCGATCTTATGGTCAAATTTCGCCCGGTCCCGGGGGTCACATATTTACATAGAGTTATGTAGGAACGTCTATAAACATCTCAGAAACTATAAGCTATAGGTGTAATAAGCTACATGTAGCTTCAGATTATTGTCCTGTACCAAATAATTTAAATGGTGTCCCTTGAATCAAGCCTGGAATCAAATTTGGCCCTGTCCCGGGGGTCACACTATAATATTGAATTATATAGGAAAACTTATTCAAACAGCTTCTCTGATACTTCAAAAGCTAAATAATAGTTCGCATGTACCATATGCTTATGATCCTCTGCCTAGTTTGTTCAAATGGCGACAATGGGGTCAAATATGGTCACTACGGGGGTCACAGTTTTACATATTTATATAAAGAAATTGTTTTTTCTTAAAACATGAGAGCACTTTGAGACAAGGCGAGTGGGTCTCTTGTTTATGGCTTGAAGTTGTACACTTTTCATAAAATCACTTCAAAAGTTTTAAGCGAACTGAAATATATAGAGAATGTGACTTTTGATAAGGTATTCCATATATGAACACTTAACCATGTTTACGATTCGCATATTGAATAAATCCACGAACTAAAGTCACAAAGTAGACCACTGCATTTTCAAAAAAAAACAGAAAGAAATTTTACGGTTTAACTGTTGATTTTTAGGTGATTGTTATACAAATTTTAAGATAACCCGCCAAATTACGACAACATTACACTACAAAAACAGGTTATCAAAACTCTATCTAGGTGTTCATCTCATATAATAATGCATATGTGTCGCTTAAAAGTATATGTTTATTCATGGTTTTTTGTAATATCCGTAATTGAATAAGTGTAAAATGAATTATTTATTTTTGTTTCTTTGTCTGGCTGGTTAAAGCTTTATTATATTGTATCTATAGAGTTTTGATTCTCAAACGATGTAAGTGATGTATATACCTCGTGGTTAGTAGGTTTAGAAACGATGTACATATGTTGTAAAATGTGGCTGTTGTTGGCGGGATAGCTAACTTTAACTGCAGTAGCACCTGTATGTTGGATATAGCTTTTAGAGTAAACATCAGTAAGCTAACCGTGATCACTAAATGTAATCTATCTCGATGCACTGGGTACCGATTCTTATCTGGAAGCGTTTTTTTATATCTTATATGTATGTTATATTGTCACATTAAGTTATATTATTTAAATCAGATAATATATACTGAGTATACTTAATTGTCCTGTTTTATCCCAAGGCATTAATTGCCAAGTTTATCAAAACAGCAATGAGCTGGGCATATATAAGGCTTGCAGGCATATTGCAACTCGACATACATGAACTTGATGCTAACTTTCTAGATAAGAGAGACCGTCGTGAACCCAGCTTCTTGGATATAACCTTTATGACGGATTATCATTTTAGTTGTATGTATTTTAATGCAGTCATCCTGCTTGAGCGCATACAGCCTGTTGATGCAGTGGATAGCACGGGGGACTTTAAATTCAGGGGATCCTGGTTCAAGCCTCACCAGAGCTAGTGAATTTTGTCGGTGTGTTCTTGGGCAAGACACTTTTACCCTCGTCCGTCGGATGGGGACGTAAATGCCTATATATGCACACCCCCCCCCCCACCCCCACACTCCCTCTCTCTCTTCATTGGCAATACACCTTCTTTTTAGGTAATAATCATTCCACTTGCCTGCGCATGCGCAAAAGTAGGATTGATTCTTACTATCCTAGGCTAATTCCATACTCTAAATCAAGTACGGAGAACATCAGAACCTAAGCAGGTGATATTGTAACAACTGCACCAATACTAACAAATAGTTGCCATGGTAAGTAGTTAGTACAGTGATCTGGGTATCACCCTAAAGATATGTCTTCGTCGACGCCGTGTGATTCCCGGGCAAAAATATGACCACTGCATATCCAGGCATAGGGGTAAAATTTCCCCAATTCATGTTAATTTTGTCATTTTTGTTCATTATTTTCAGCATGAAACCTGTATTGTTTTAGGTGCTACTTCAGTGTTGGCAGTGATCGTGGCTCCATCGAAAAATGGAGTGTTTACTAGAGAATTTGCAGCAACTCTACAGTTCTGCAGGTAAGAAGGTTCTATGCACATTCTGCACATTTTTATCTAGATGTTAATAAAGAGTGAGCAGGGTAGAATGTTCATTCCTGCCATATAACATGTTTGTCTTGGTGCGCCGTAAAAACCCAATTCAAATCAATTCATCTTCGTCGATTCTTTTTTCAGTAACACAAAAATGGTTCGTGCAAATGCATATACTACTATTTTTACATTTCATATGCAGAATTATTCATTGTGTTGTATATGGGTGGGGTATATAAATCAGGTGTCAAAATCCTTAAAATATGCATAAATTGTAATTAAAAAGTATTAAAATATATAACTTTTATGATTTTGCGTTGCAAGATGCAATGTTTAATTCATGTATTTATGTGTAATACATAATCCGAATGTGTAATCATAAAAAAGACTTTTGTTAAAAACAAACACGTTACACCGCACATTTCCTTTATCTAGAATCCTTTGGACTATGTGTCGTCTGTGCAATATATGTATATATCAGAACATGTTAATACTATTTAAGTTGCAGTTACTTTGAGAAAGGCTTATACTTCCAGTTTGGCATGTGTCTCAACATATCAGGCTTACTGAACACATATGTGCAATGCCATGAACATTGCTTAGTACTTAATTTCATCAATATATCATAACAATCCCTGATTCATATTATAATATTATTTAAATCATGTAGAAAGGTTGTAATTTACCCATTCTTACAAGTTTACACATATATTGTAACAAATATTAACTAAACTAAATGCATAAAAATGTGTCAAATTGGTGGGGTAAATTGACTTCTAATTTGAAGCAGAATAGAGATTTTAAGCTGAATTCAGTGCTAAAAAGAGCTTATTTACGCTTTATGTAACTCAATGAATTGTAAACTTAAGTGCATCTTTAAAAAGTACATCAATCATTATTCACACAAGCATGACATTCAAAAATGAACATCAAAAACTTATATGAAAGCACAACAATGATAACCTATTAATGTTCGATTTTTTTTATATAAGCTACCTGTTCCAGATTGCTATCATGGAAAAATGTAATCTATATACATTGCTCTTTTCAAAGAGTGATGTTAGAATTTGAACCTTGAGTTGGTAACAATATCGGAAATTTTGGGTCCTGGCTCAAGGCCTATAGACTTAAGACGAGCATCAGATGCTACCGTCCTTTGAGGATTTAGGTAGACGTCATCACAGGGTCCACAATCTGTCCTGTCATCGCACAATCAAAGAGGAAAGCAGAGTGGCGAACTATAAATGGGTCAACCATTAAACATGCATTACGGTGCAAAATTATAGGGTCATAACCTCTTTTGATAAACTTTTTAACAAGTTTAATAAAGATTGTATGAAAACGATTATGACCAAGGATCTTACGAAGTTTGTAAATCACATCACCATAGAAGTCAGGTTGTGGTAGTCCTTGTCGCAGAAGAGTTCTTAAATTACTTTTATATTTTAAAAAGTAGATCAGGGTAACGCTTATAAAATTAAATAATAATAATTAAATAAAATAATTTTGCAAACGTTTTTCGAAGTTTATTGTAACGGTAGCCCTGACAGAGAAGGTTCTTAGTTATACACTGATTACAAATAAACATTCATCTGTGTTGTAAATAACAAAATACAACGCAAATTATACAACAACACGTGTGGCTAACGGTTTTACGGGTAAAATGTAACAAGAAATAAATCAAAACCAGCAATCTCTATTTTTAAAATATATCAACACATTTATTCAAATACTACAATGAAAAATATTCACTTACAGAAAAATATAAAATGGATCCAGTATTGATATAAGAATAAAATCTAAATGATATTGAGCAAGTGTCCCTTTAATCAAAATTGTGAAGTGTCCCTTTAATCGAATTTCACTTCAAGTATTTCCTGTTTTTTTTATTAACAATAGTCCAAGTAATCCAATGTCACTTAAGTATAGATGAGCACAATCATTTTTATCCTCTCAGTATATATTTTTAATTCAAGCATCCAATATTTTCACTTTCTACTGAGCTCAACATTTAATTCTCAATCCAAATACCGAGCCAGATACTGAACAAATAACCCCAAAATGCTGTATTTATACTGTCATAAAACATCATAGAAGTTGTTAAGATAAACAAGTTATTTAAATAAACTTGCATGACAGTTCGTATCATGTATCGCATCATAAACACAAAATCATCAATATTTTATTTACTGATCAAGAAACTTCTATATGTTTCTGATTGTAAATGAATGGCCTTGGGTGACACAATAACATATTCTTAACACTATCCCCTTTAAGGGACCAGGCAGTATTTATTGGGGGTGGGACCGGTGCAAATAAAAATGCTACATAAAACAAAATGCACATTCCCTGGTAAAAAAAAGTTATCGTCCCATGGTTTGTCGCGACAAAATAAAAGTACCTGTCCCAAATATTGCCAGGTCCTTAAAGAAAAATAACGATTCGTGTAATAAAGCATACTCTTCTGAACAGTGTCTAATAAGAAATACAATAATGTAATACTGTTTCAGTTTCAGAAGATATGTGAAAGACACGGACATAATACTCTATTTATCATGTAGATTATCCACATTTTCTGTATGAATTACTATTATTACCCATTTCTCAGAATGTTACGCTTATCGAACACGCCGCCATGTTGTCGATTTTTTGTTTGTTTTATGACGTCATGCAACGTTATGTGCATGACGTCAGATAACGTTAAGTACAATAAACGCCGAGGGATTCCGCATTGATTTGCTTTAGTGGTCAGTGCCAAATAAAGCAAAATGTATTAGGTAACCACTTTATTAGGCAGAAAAGGGCATATCAGCATGACAAAACAGTTTCCATCTTCTTTCACTTGAAATTCTACAAATTCATCAATCTTTACCTGTGAAAATTTGATCCGTTTCTTAAAGGCTCTACACTAGGCTACGTCACTCCTCAAATTCGTGTCTGTCAGCTTCTTCCAAAACACTGACACCTACTTTAGGTTGCTTACGTAGTATTTCATCGTATATAGAATCGATATTGCGACCACGTGCATATCCTGTCCATCAGTTTCACTGAAGCGTCAATATTTACTCGCTCATACTTATTCTTAAGTCCTTCCGCACAGCAGTTTATTTTGAACTCGTCTGATGCATCTATTCACAAAATCACCATCCGAACCGTATCTGAACTCATCTGGTATTACAGAACACCTGATGCATCTATTCACAAAATCACCATCCCAACCGTATCTGAACTCATCTGGTATTACAGAACACATGATGCATCTATTGACAACATCACCATCCGAACCGTATCTGAGCTCATCTGGTATTAAAGAACACCTGATGCATCTATTCACAACATCACCATCAGAACCGTATCTGAACTCATCTAGTATTACAGAACATCTGATGCATCTATTCACAAAATCACCATCCGAACCGTATCTGAGCTCATCTGGTATTACAGAACACCTGATGCATCTATTCACAAAATCACCATCCGAACGTGTAATGTCTTGGGCTTAGACATTCGTCATTTAAGACACGTCATTTAAGACACAAACAACACCATTAAAGGTATAGCCTTTATTACGACAGTGTACTACGAACTACAAGTAAAGACTCCCCTCCCACTCCAGCAGTCTAAGCATCTTATATATTGTAACATGATCGACATGCATTCCTATAAACCCACAAGGGCATGCAGGTATAACTGCTGATACTACAATCCCTCCCTTTTTAGATAATACTTTCCCCAAAATATATACCAAATATATGAAAATATTAAACATCAATTTCATTCATAATTGTAACATTTTAAGACCTCAAAGTGCTCTGCAACTTTCCAAAGTTCAAGATAGTTCATACAATATGCGATCTTATCAACAGGTGTCAGTTAATAGCCATTTATCTGTGTCTGTGAGTGGCAGCAGACAGCTCAATGTTCAAAGAAAGTCCGTGGGAATTGTTAACCTCCACCTAATTCAGTTAATGGTGCAATTAATGGTCATTCCAATTTATTATCATTACATTATCTTTGATTTAGAATGACATTACATTCCACATTTTCCCAGGAAGCAGATAATCTAGTAATTTACACACGAAGCTGACACAAGTGAAACTGAGTTCACTGTTCATTAGAATTGTTTGTTGTGTTACAAAGAGGGATTCCATAGTTCCACAAGGGCCTGATTTCAGTTTATTCCTGAATATAGTCTCTGAGTTTTTCTGGTGTTTTCTTAATTCTCTCTGGTCGAGATTTTGTCTGTTCATAAGTTTGATCCGTTTGCATATGATCAGATGTTTCACTTATATTTTCCATTAAATCATGAGACACAGAGTCTGGCTGAGGCAAGTTTGTGTCATTGTACTTTTTGACATGCGTAACATTCCGTCGGTATTCGACACTGTCATCGTCGGCACGAATCAATACGCTGTTTCCATTTTTCTGAACAACAGTGTGCGGTTTCGGATTAAACGGCGTGTCAAGCTTATTATTTCGATTTTGTTTTACCAAAACCTTATCTCCCTCAGCGATATTGCTATATTTAACGCGTCTTTTGTGATCTGCGTACAATTTCTCCTTTCCTTTTTGTTCGGAGTCGCGGTCGCGTATCTCACTGTCTTCTTTTTGAAATTGACTTATTTCTGGTACTTTAGTTTGGATTTTTCTACCGCACAAGAGCTCAGCGGGACTCACACCTGTAGTCGAGTGAGGTGTACTCCTATACATCATTAGATAATCATTTAAGTCAGATTTCCAGTTTCTTTCCTCGCTTTGCGAAATTCGAAGTCGTTTAAGAATTGATCGATTTTGCCGCTCTACTTCCCCATCGGCTTGCGGCCATAATGGTGTAGTACGTCGATGTTCAATACCATTGCTGCTTAAAAAGCTAGCAAAATGATCGCATACGAAACTTTTCGCATTATCTGTTCTAAGAGACAATGGTAGGCCATGTGTGACAAACCATTTGCTCAAAAAGGTTGTCAATCTCTCCGAAGTAATTGACTTTGTTATTCCAAGCTCGAAATAACGACTATAATAATCAATACATACAAATATGTAATCACCTGTCGGTAATGGACCCAGTACGTCTGCGGCTAAATCTTGCCATGGACATGTCGGTAGGTCTGTACGAGTCATAGCCTCTGGCCTAGTAGGCTGACCGACTAATTGACAACCGTGACACGTTTTACAAAAGGTTTCTACCTGCTTATCTATACCTGGCCACCATACTTTTGTTCTAAGATGCCGTTTCATCGCTACTATGCCCGGATGACCACTATGTGCTAATGTAAACACACGTTTTCTGAGACTTTCGGGTACTAACATTCTTGTACCACGGAGCACAAGATACCCAATGACGCATAGTTCATCTTTTATCGGTAAATATTGCTTTTGTTGCAACAAATGCCATTCTCCAGATGTTAAACATTTCCGTAAGCTTCTAATTTCATCATCAGCAGCTGACGCTTCCTCAATCTCACGCGTTGTCATAGCACTGGGCGTAGCTTCCCTAGCAACGAAATTGACATATGCGTTGTCATCGACCGAATCTAGATCTACGGTTTGACCCGGTTGCTTAGCCAGCAACCTTGACAGTGCATCGGCAATGTTTTTAACACCCTTAATGTGTTTTACCTTAAATGTGTATGGTTGCAATCTAAGCACCCATCGCTCTATCCTAGCACATGGTTTTGACCTAGCCGTATAAATGTATTCTAACGGTTTACAATCCGTCAGTAATTCAAATTCAGTACCGTATAACCACGGATGGAAACGCTCAAGAGCCCAGACGCAACTCAGACCTTCCTTTTCAGTCTGCGAGTACCTACGTTCGACGTCTGTAAGACTTCTACTTGCATAATTTATTACGCGAAATTCACCGTGTTGCTCTTGAACTAGCACGGCTCCTAGCCCAACCGGACTAGCATCAACTATGACCTTGGTCGGCGCGTTTTTGTCATAGTACCCTAGCGTTTCTGCTCTAGACAACCGTTTCTTGAGTTCATCAAACGCAATTTGCTGCGGTTTACCCCATGTAAACACAACGTTTTTCTTCACTAACTCACGCAGCGGCTCGGATACGGTAGCTAGATCAGGTATATATCTGGCGCTATAACTGACTAAACCGAGAAAACTTCTTACCTCGCTCACGTTTTCAGGCTCGCGCGCCTCTACTACCGCTTTCACCTTGACCTGTGTAGGTCCGATACCTTGCTCAGACAACTCGTGTCCCATGAAGACAAGCTTTGACATGTAAAATTGACTTATCCTTATTCACTGTTAATCCCTTTTGTTTTAACACATTTAACACGTGATCTAATCTCTTGTCATGTTCTCCTTTTGTTTCACTGTGCACGATTATATCATCCATGATATTGTGAACCTCTTTACATTCTGAGAGAATTTGCTGTAGAATTGACTGATACAACTCCGAAGCACAGGAAATACCGAACATAAGTCTCGTGTACCTATACAATCCCATATGTGTTGTGAATGTTGTAATTTCACGTGATTCAGGCGACAGCTCAATTTGATGATACGCCATGTTGATGTCCAGTTTGCTGAAGTATTTGCTGTTGTTTAGGTCCTGCAGCACTTCGTCCACCGTTGGGATTGGGTGTCGGACCCGTTGGACTGCGGTGTTGGCCTGCCTCATATCCACGCATATACGAATGTCGTTGTTTGGTTTCGGCACAATGACTATGGGTGAAACCCATTTCGAAGGTCCGCTGACACGTTCAATGATATCCAAGTTCTCGAGCTCATTTAACTTATGCTCGAGTCTCTCACGCAGCTGGTACGGAACTCGTCTGGTCGGCTGCACCACCGGCTTAACCGTCTCATCAATCGGAATGTCCAACTGATACTCCTTTAGTTTTCCAAAACCTTGGAAAACGTCCGCATATTTCTCAAGTATATATGCATCATCGTGCGGCGATTGGCAACTTTGCTGGTCACCGATCTGTCTCACAATTTTGAGTACTCCGAGATTTGTTGCCGTGTTATAGCTCAATAAGGACTGTCCTTTGCCCTCCATAACAACAAATTCTACATCATGTACCGTCTTCTCCCCATAACACACATCGGTCCAAAACACTCCCGCAACTTCTAATGGCTATTTTGATCCATAGGCATATAATGTCTTTTTTCGTTTCTCATGTTTACATTGGATCCCTTTTTGCTTGAGAAATGTCCAAGTGCCTCTGTCAATAACATTACTGCTGGCTCCGGAATCAATAATACATTTTAACTGTATTCCTCCAACTTGGGTATTGATCGATGTATTTTCTGGATAATTATCCCTTAAACTAAATGTAAATCCTGTAGCCCCTCTTTCTTCATCACTTTCTTCACTTTCATTTATATTCCTTATTTTTTTTCTTCCTTTTTCCTTCTTTCCATCTTTCTGTTTACATTTGTTCTGAAAATGTCCAATCCTTGAACAGTTTCTGCACTTTTGTCCCCTGGCTGGACAGCTTTGATCTTTCGCCTTATGTCCTTCATAGCCACAATTAAAACATTTTAAACCATTGTTTGGTTTTCTGTATTCATCTCTCCTCTTGTCCTTTTTAAATGACAATTTGTTTACAGATTCTGACATAACAGTGTCCATTGATCTGGCGTGCCTATCTGCATTCTCAAATATTCTTGCTATGTCCGAAAGTTTGTTTAGTGTAAGATCTTTCCCTTTTTCTAAGTATTTTTTCCTAAGGCTGGTCGATTTGCACTTCTCAATTATTTGGTCCCTTATATGCTCATCTTTGTTGTCCTCAAATTCACATGTTTCTGCTTTTAGCCTAAGTCTAACCACAAACTGATCTGTCGATTCTCCGTCTTCTTGTTTAAGTTGTCGAAATTGATGCCTCTCAAATGGCACATTTTCTTGTGAAGCGAAATGTTCACTCAGTTTTTCAAGGGCTGTTTTGTAATCATTATCCTCTCCAATATCCGACAAAGTGTAGAAAATATCCTGTATTTCCAGTCCTCCACAATGAAGCAACAATGCTCTTTTCTGCTTATTTTCTGTTACACCTTTACTGATCAAAAATATTTCAAACGCTCTTTTCCACTTTTTCCATCTTTGAGCTAGCGTTGATGTTTCCCCTTACCAGTCGAAATGCTCTAAAGTTCCAATGTCTGAGACCGCTTTAGACATATTTTTTTTTTTTATTAATCCAACACAATTTATTAATATTTAATTATCCTCGTCGCCAAATGTAATGTCTTGGGCTTAGACATTCGTCATTTAAGACACGTCATTTAAGACACAAACAACACCATTAAAGGTATAGCCTTTATTACTACAGAACGTAACTGAGCTCATCTGGTACTAAAGAACACCTGATGCATATAGTCACATAATCACCATCCGAACCGTATCTGAGCTCATCTGGTACTAAAGAACACCTGATGCATCTATTCACAAAATCACCATCCCAACCGTAACAGAACTCATATGGTATTACAGAACACATGATGCATCTATTCACAAAATCAACATCATAACCGTATCTCCGCTTTTTTTTATTTTGCTCTCCTCAGGTCTATATTTTGCTCTGTATCCATTTTCAGGAGTATTAGCAGATAATGAAATAAATGTATCGTCATTTGCCGTAACTGCAACATTCTGAAAAAATATGAAAAGAGAAAGCTTATGTTTCCACTGTTATAGGAGGCATTATTACGTGTAAATATTAACTCAATGATCCACTATTCACCCACCATAATCATGCGCTGTAAGAGTGTTTGTGGCAGAGCGACAACGGCATAGGTGTTGTATTTTTAGTTTCATCTCATTTATCAACTGTTTCCATTCGTTTTTAAATGTTGACCCACTAACGAAATACAAGATGAAATTAAAGGCAAAGTTGCTGAAAATGACACTATATACAATACTGTTGACAAGCTTTAGTCTTGCAAATTGTTTATCCGTTGCGTTTTCCTGTAAATTCTTTTTCAGAACCCCAAAAATTCCATACATGGTCGTTGTCACGATGAAAAACGAACACAATACGAACAGCACTTTCGTCGCAGATCGCATTCTTTCGCGGACAATAGCAGGATCGTTTACCGCTGGTTGTATCTTTCGCGACTGCACGACCAGTTTTCTGGCGATCACCACATTTCCACTAACTATCAAGACCACTGGAATTACGTTATAGAAAACTAAAACGAGCGTGTTCCAAGGTCCGTTGTAAAAACGGGCATAGTCGTCGGAAACAGGTAAACATTGACTTATTGGCGTACTGTTTCCTACTGAAGAACTGGAGTTCGTCTTCCAAAGGTCATTACCGAATAACAAATGACTGTTGAAAATGGAAACAATACACAGTGTCACAACAACCGTAATCAATGCCTTTTTTGTTCCCCATTTCTCTCCCAATTTTACCAGTAATACTCGTTCGATGGTCAATAAAACTAGAATCCAGACAGATAATCCACCTGCTGTAAAAATCAGCCATTCGGTCCCTCTGCAGTGCAGTATCGACAACGTCTTAATATCGAATCCGGTGGCCACTAATACGATAGGCCGAATTGGTCCGGTCCATAGAAACGCGGTATCGGACACGGCTAGAAACATAAGAAAGACGGATGTTGACGATTTTCTCATTTGGCGCCGTGATAATACCGCTATATTCATAATATTTCCAAATGTCCCAAATATTAACAACGCCGACGGAATGGTTTTCCATATCCAAATTGCAACACGGCATTCGATGAATCCCGGATTTCCACATGGTGATACTAGTGATCTATCCTTAGTAGTGTTCACATCCATTTTTTTTATTCTTTAAAACAAAAACAAAATATCCTAAATGTGCACCCGAGCGTGCGTGTTTAAGTAGCTAACATTCTACATAATTCATCCAGATAATATGTCTAAATGCACTTCTAAAACACAAGTATTCACCTTATATTAAAGATGTTCTGAAGTGTTGTTCTTTAATATTGGTAAAGGTATGTTTTCCGTAAATACCCGCGCTAGATGCATACTACCTGAACCCACTATATAAGAATGGTATACGGATATTATAAAAAAATATATGTTCTGCAGTCGCATCTGTTATCATGTCAAGCATTGATTTTGCTTATCACGTCTCCACGGTTACAGAATTATATAAATGTATTACGTGTTAATCCGGTACTGTTAGCGTTATACGGAGCGGGAACTAGCTTCCCATTGCCTGTTGGTAATTGCATACTGCTTGCTCTAGTGTCAATTTCCCATTTTATAACTATGCCGCAATTGGAAATTGCTGATTGAGAACCGCCAAAAGCTTATTTCCAGTTGTTAAATTAAAAATCTAAATCGCCAAATTACAGTAAAATTACACTACAAAACCGTTTATCAAATCTCTATCCAGGTGTTCAGTCATATACTTATATATTTTTGCCGATTAAAAGTACACATTTATATATTCATGGGTTCTTAAAATACTCGTGATTGAATATGCGTAAAATGAATTATGAGTTGGTAACTCTTAGTTTTTGGGGTTGGCCTGGCTGGTTAAAGCGGTTTATATTGTGTCTACAGAGTTTGGATTCTCAGAATATGTATACATTTATTCACGGGTTCTTAAAATACCAGTGACTTAATATGCGTAAAATGAATTATGAGTTGGTAACACTTAGTTTTTGGGGTTGGCCTGACTGATTAAAGCGGCGTATATTGTGTCTACAGAGTTTGGGTTTTCAGAATATGCAAGTTATACACACACTTCGTCGTCAGTAGGTTTCGGAACGATGTACGCCTGTTGTCAAATTTACCTGTTGATTGCGGGATAGCTACTGTCATATATATGACAAGAAAACGCAAAATACTTGTCTTTCTCATCACAATCATCGTTCATCCAAAACTAATTATGATCAATCATTACCAATCATGATCAGGACGATTATCTTCATTGTCACTTTCCATCATCCTGACCAGCAGTGCAATTAATGATGATGATGATGATGATAATGATGATAAGGAGGAGGAGGAGGAGAATGATGATGATGATGATGATGATGATGATGATAATGATCAAGATGATAATGATGAGGAGGAGGAGGAATATGAGGAGGAGGAGGAAGAGGAGGATTATGAGGAGGTGGAGGAGGAGGAGGAGGATACTGATGATGATGATGATGATGATAATGATAATGATGATGATAAGAAGGTTGAGGAGGAGGAGAATGATGATGATGATGATGATGATGATGATAATTATGATGATAATGAGGAGGAGGAGGAGGAGGATAATGATGATGATGATGATGATGATGATGATGATGATGATGATGATGATGATGATGATGATGATGATGATGATGATGATGATGATAACAATGATCATGATGATGATAAGGATAAGGAGGAGGATGAGTAGGAGGAGGAGAATGATGACGATGATGGTAAAGATGATGATGATTGTATTAATGTTGACGATGAGGATGATGATGACGATGATGATGATGATTATGATGATGATGATAAGGAGGAGGAAGAGGAGGAGGAGGAAAATGATGAAGATGATGATTATGATGATGATAATGATGATAATAAGGAAGAGGAGGAGGAGGAGCAGAATGATGATGATGATGATGATGCTGATGATAATGAGGAGGAGTAGAATGATGATGATGATAATGAGGAGGAGTAGAATGATGATGATGATAATGAGGAGGAGGATAATGATGATGATGATGATGATGATGACGATGATGATGATGATGATGATGATGATAATGATGATAATGATGATGATAAGGAAGAGGAGGAGGAGGAGGAGGAGAATTATGATGATGATTATGATGATGATGATGATGATGATGATGATGATGATGATAATGATGATGATAATGAGGAGGAGGATGATAATAGTGATGATGATAATGAGGAGGAGGAGGGGGAGGAGGAGGAGGAGGACGATGACGATGACGATGACGATGATGATGATGACGACGACGACGACGACGAAGACGACGACTACGAGGAGGAGGAGGAGGAGGAGGAGGAGGAGAATGATGATGATGATGATAATGATGATGATGATGATGATGATGATGATGATGATGATGACGATGATGATGATGATTATGATGATGATGATAAGGAGGAGGAAGAGGAGGAGGAGGAAAATGATGAAGATGATGATTATGATGATGATAATGATGATAATAAGGAAGAGGAGGAGGAGGAGGAGAATG
The DNA here is from genome assembly GCA_037043455.1 of Cyrtodaria siliqua. Taxonomy (NCBI): domain Eukaryota; kingdom Metazoa; phylum Mollusca; class Bivalvia; order Adapedonta; family Hiatellidae; genus Cyrtodaria; species Cyrtodaria siliqua. The sequence continues at coordinate 10,266 of JAWPHD010013799.1, read as the reverse complement.
ATGATGATGATGATGGTGATGATGATGATGATGATAATGATGATGATGATAATGAGGAGGAGTAGAATGATGATGATGATAATGATGATGATAATGAGGAGGAGGATAATGATGATGATGATGATGATGATGATGATGATGATGATGATGATGATGATAATGATGATAATGATGATGATAAGGAAGAGGAGGAGGAGGAGGAGGAGAATTATGATGATGATTATGATGATGATGATGATGATGATGATAATGATGATGATAATGAGGAGGAGGATGATAATAGTGATGATGATAATGAGGAGGAGGAGGAGGAGGAGGAGGAGGAGGAGGAGGAGGAGGAGGAGGAGGAGGACGATGACGATGACGATGACGATGATGATGATGACGACGACGACGACGACGAAGACGACGACTACGAGGAGGAGGAGGAGGAGGAGGAGGAGGAGAATGATGATGATGATGATGATGATGATGATGATGATGATGATGATGATGATGATGATGAAAGAATAATCATTATGATTGGTGGTAACACAACTGAAGGGAATGGTGATAATCGATGATGATAATTATTGATAATTCTAATTATAGTTACTTTTGAATAGACGGAAATACTGTAGGACTCACAACACTATTATTTCCCTTGACTACCCATGCCCTACAGATGAAGGAGGTAGATAAAAAAATAAAGTTCCTCTTGACTTTACATTTATTTAACCTTATCAGGTTCTAAACCTACAGCATTTGAGGAAGTGATCACAGAAAATGTCATGTTGATATAAGAGTTCTAGCTAATTTTGAAGAAGATGTATATTTCATCTTTTATCACTAAGGTCTTGCGATTTAGAACCGCAGAAAATGGGTATCTCGGAGGCCTTGGGCTTCAGAGATGCAGAATGGAAATAGTAATCCTTCATCTTAAAGGCCTTGCTCTTTAGAACTGCAGAATCAAGTGTTAATCCTTTGTCTCTATGATCTAGCGCTATAAAGCTGCAGAACAGGTAAATTGCGTCCTTCATAATAAAGGCCAGGTGCTTTGACGCTGAAAAAATTGTATTTATTTGTCATCATTCATTACTAAAGCCTTGCGCCTAAAGCTGCAGACTGGGATTTTTTCATTTTTCATTACTAAGGCATTGCGCTTTAGAGCTGCAGAACGGATATATTGCATCCTTCATCACTAAAGCCTTGCATAAATGGCATATTTTATCAGTCATCGTTAAGACCTTGCGCATTAGAGCTGCAGAATAGGTGTCTTTTATAATTCATTTCTAAGGCCTTGCATTTTAGAACTACAGAATGAGAATACGGCTCCACAATGCTGTGACGATGTACAGATAATTAAATATTGATGGTGTGATGTTGTATTAAATTTAAATTCAGATTGTTTAATTTTAAAAAAAAAGATCTATAGTGGCAATTAAGCAACACATCGCCAAAAATTCTGCACACTGCTCTACAGCATAGTCTTAGTGACTGTTTTGATAGAATCCTAATTCCTACCTAATGGAGTCAGCGCCTATCTTTTCCGAATCTCTTACAGACATTGCCCAATAGCTTATAATTGTTATCGCGATCCCATAGATGTCAAGGCCCGACAGAAGTCAATCTCACTGCGTGAGATGGGGCCCAAGGTGCGGTTGACCCTTGGTTAGGGGTTCAGTGGGGTGAAGCCCCCCTAAAGTCCGAGATGCTTCTTGGTTGAATTTTATACATTTTAACTTAGAGGTACGCTCGTAACACCGTTCATATGCTCATATATTTAATTGAATTCATTTAAGTCGCACAATATACGAAACCGTTGCGAAAATCCTGGTTAAGCTATACTAAATTTTAGAGTGTTTTGTATAAGATATACTAAAATTATTAAAAATATCGCAGACACGCTGACAAAAAACGTTTTGGTCAAATTCTTAGAATGCGTAAGAACGTACAATGTATGCGTGTGAGCGTGATTTGACACCAAAATGCGTGTGTCTCACGCCCAATGCGGCAATGTGTGAGACTTGACAGGCAGACGCAATTACCAAGGCGTTAACCACCAATATCGACCCGAATCAGACACCATACACCGCTAGTTGCAGCGTGAATCAATACTCTAAAATTATAATTAGTTAATCATCAGGTGCGTGTGCAATACGGGGTCTAATCAACACTATAGAAGTATCATATTCGGTAACTTTAGTATCATAGAATACGTGTTTAATTAAAAGCGACGTGTTTAATATTGGACAGTGTTTATAACACAGATATATTAATAAACAGATATCTGTAACCAATGAAGTAACCAAGACACCATGGCACCTTAACATTTCCTTCTATCTCCTCTCTCGTGTATCATTCACTGATTTTAATGAGAATATACATTTAAAAGATTCATAGTGAATAGCAAAATGGGATTATAATAATTTATGTTTATTTTTAAAATAAGAAATTGTATAAAACTATGTATAAAGTTAAAATGTTCACCTTTCTCCTAAAAACCAAGGTTTCGACATAGACCAAGTTTCCGTCGAACTATTGCTATACATGTCAGAGCAAGAAAAATACTATCATTGGAAAGAAAGTTAAATTTGTGATGGGATTTGGCATGAATGAAACTTGTATCTATAACACTCATCATGATATGTGTGTTTAAATTTGGGAAATATTTTGGGAAATATCTGCACTGTGCCACGTGAAATTTGGATAATTTTGGTAGTCCAATCTACTTTTTATTAGGTCTGTGTTTATAATAATTAAAACGAAACTTACATACGCAAAATGTATGACAATATTGCGAGTATTTTGTGAAATAAAAGTACGCTAATTCAGATTACGACATGTCGCCGAACACAGTCACGATATGTCGCCGAACACAGTCACTGGATGTCGCCGAAAACATGCCACGAGCTCCATCACGATATGTCACCGAACGCAGTCACGATATGTCGCAGAAATCAGCCACGAGCTCCATCACGATATGTCACCGAACACAGTCACGATATGTCGCTGAAATCAACCACGAGCTCCATCACGATATGCCCTCGAACACAGTCACGATATGTCGCCGAACACATTCACGCAATGTTGCGGAACACAGTTACGCTATGTTGCTGAACACAGTCACGCTGTGTTGCCGAACACAGTCACGATATGTCGCGGAACATAACTGTGTAACTGTTTAAAGAAACAGATGCATTATCTACACATACTAAACGCACTTTCGAAGAGTGCTGAACAACCCGTAGAGCCAGCCGTTTCAAATTGACGCACGGCAATCTTAAAATTAGAAGAGCATCTCGGTTTACTAATCCAGTATCACTCTGGCTTAATGCTTGCATATAATTAAATATATCACATAACTTAGGGTGCGGGAGTGTAATAACACCATTCTATATTTTCGATATTTCACTAGTGATATAACTATGCACGCGCTGTCAAAAAATAATGACTATGATCCAATACATGCCCACGTTCTATGGCGTTGTCGTGTGTTAAAAGGACAGACACATGCAATAAAACTCTATGTGTGAGTTATGTGATAAATATAATCTAACATTCGCAAAAATGATATAATGCTCAGCAAGAGCCTCCCATTATATCATTTTGCCAACTCGTTTAATAAATTCAATAATTTATGAGTACTCATGTAAGATCCTCTATATATCTTTGAGTTGTCAATTTTGCTTTGTTATTCTACCAAATGTTGAAATATATTATTGGTGCAATGCAATTAATGATTATACCTCACGTTTACACTCTTGTATAAATTGCCCATACCCTTAGCGTGAAGCAATTTTTACTGTTCACCGGTAAACAATTTTTACTGTTACACGATTGTGACGTCACGGGAAGTATAAAAATAGGTTTTGGGTTTTTCCAATAACGACACGCTTTTGCAATTGAAAATCGGTGGACGCTTATTAAAATACAGTTGCAGTTGTGTCAATCGTAAGCAAACGACAATAAAAAAATGTGGCGAGCAGATTTGTTACTTTAAATCAAAACTGGTATACAAATATAAATTTAAAAAAAAATATTGGGATTTTTTCCCCCTCATAATTTAATTTTTTATCAAAACATGTGTTCGGTATAATAAAATAAATATTGCATCCCAGTGAGGGTGACAGTGGATATGGTCAACCTTCGTCTTCGCCTCGGTTAACATTATTTTCCTCAGGTTGACAATATCCACTGTAACACTCACTGGGATGCAATATTTATATACTGTAACATGCATAGACTATTCGGGATTCTTGTAGGAACCTTTCCGTTTGAGGTTCTTACAATTCTCCACGGAAAGCGAACAATCTGAAGTGAATTGGGTACTCTGACATTTCGATAATACACATGATTTCTTGCTTATGAACATTAAGCAAACGTCAAGAAAGAGCCAGAAAGAGTAGCCATATGAATCAAATCATGTAAACAATTATCGAATTTACAATTCTTTTCTTTTTCGAAAATGTGTTTTTTTATGCGTATGTTCTGCCTGCGCCTATTGTCATCGTCTTTTTCAAAATGGCGACATCCCATTAGAGTTGAACCCACATAGCGACAAGTTTGAGATAGTGTTGTTCAGTACAGGTCTCGATTTGTTCTAAGCTGGTTTCCCGCAATACATTATCGGTAGTTTAAGCGTATTTATTTTACATAGAATGCGAAACAAGTTCTTGCAACTTAGATTAATCACTCTCGATGGCTTCCTGGGTAGAACCAGTACTAAGCAATGTGCATTAATTATCTTGCTCAAGGATAAATAGCGTGGCCGTGGAGAGGATCGAACCCACGTCCTCTCGATCTAGAGTTCGGCGCTCTACCACTGAACCACGCTCTCCACATTATCGGTATAAAGCGGTGTTGAACCGTACATTTCGCAGAAACGAATTCTTCACACGAATACTTTTACCCTGGTTACATTTAAATAATTCAAATTCTAAGTATTCACTATTTCATCTTATTCTACTATAAGTTTTAATATATTATTGGTGCAATAATATCAAAAAATAATAATATTCAGAAACAAATTGCTGTTTACTATTTTTATAATTAATATTAATGATTGAACAAATGCAAATTAACAGAAAAACTAGCGGGACGCCGTGGAATTTTAAAAATAAAGATTGCCGTGTGTCCCTTTAAAGTCAAAATGTTACTGGATTATTATTGAGACGCTTATTTTAATGCTTGATAAAATCTTCAAGATTGCCGTGTATCCCTTTAACTTTAATATTGCCGTTTGTCCCTTTAACTTTAATATTGCCGTGTGTCCCTTTAATTTTAATATTGCCGTGTGTCCCATTAACTTTAATATTGCCGTGTGTCCCTTTAATTGTAATATTGTCGTGTGTCCCTGTAACGTTAATATTGCCGTGTGTACCTTTAAATTTAATATTGCCGTGTGTCCCTTTAACTTTAATATTGTCATGTGTCCCTTTAACATTAATATTGTCGTGTGTCCCTTTAAATTTAATTTAACACTGGTGGCCAAATATACTAAACCGTCAATAATTCTATGTGTTAAAGTCGTATTTGTTTTATTGTTTATTCATATATTGAATTATATTATAGTATCTCATACTTTATCAACGTACAGAACGTAGGGTTTCATGTTTCATCATATTCATTCAGATCAGTTAAGAATATTGTTGACCGAAATGTCGGTAGTACTATACGGCAGTTGTGTGACACGTGCTTGTAGTTATGTAAATACAATCATATAGTGGTGTTTACCGAGAATATACGCCTAAGTCGTGGTCGGTATTTCATCATTTTGTATTATATGTCCAACAATCGCATAAATGGACCGCTGGTACTGACTCTGGTGTCAAGTTACGACCATATGGGGGATGTTTACGACTATAGTTTGTGTATGATCGAAGCTAAACCACGCAGTTGGTGTCACAAGAGATTGAATGCTGACCATAAGTCAGGAACCATGTGTCAACTTGGACAGGTTCTCACGGCTGTTGCTGCGAGAGAACCTGTATAAAATAGGCCCGCTCGGCAGTCCGAGGCAGTCTATAAACAAGTCTTGAGTTGAAGTCATGTCTATGTTTAAGGCACTTTAAGCTTGCATCACCGGTCCGCTATAGGCTCACCTTTTGGCAATCTGAATTCTGTTATATTTTGGCTGTTAGAATTTGGACAAATTAAATAGGAGTGTACTTTGATACGAGCTACGTTTTATCTTACTGTTGGTTTATTTCAAATTAGTATTTACAATTAAGATTTGGTGATCGGAAAGTTTGTTGTGACGTTTATAAAGTCCTGGGTGATCGGAAAGTGTGTTGTAACGTTTATAAATTCCTAACTCTAATACATCTATACCGGTAAGTGATCGGGAAGTGTGTTGTGACGTTTATAAAGTCCCGATACATCTACACCGGTAATTACTTCAGTCAGATTGTATCTCAGGATGGTCACAACCGGAAAATACCCCATTATCTCCGTTATCGTACACCGGTAATTACGTCAGTCAGATTGTATCTCATGATGGTCACAACCGGAAAATACTCCTTTATCTCCGTTATCGTTATCAATATCGCGTCCTTACTGCTATTATATCTCCGATAGACTAGTGAACGACAAGATCATAAGTTCATATTAAAAGGGACATTTAGGTTGTTAAACATAAAATAAACAGTAGTTAAACATATAATAATGCAGTAGTCAAACGTGTAATAGCGCAGTAGTTAAACATATAGTAATGCAGTTGTCACACATGTAATAACGCAGTAGTTAAACATATAATAATGCAGTTGTCAAACATATAATAATGCAGTTGTCAAACATGTAATAACGCAGTAGTTAAATATATAATAATGCAGTTGTTACTCGTGTAATAACGCAATAGTTAAACATATAATAATGCAGTTGTCAAACGTGTAATAACGCAGTAGTTAAACATATTATAATGCAGTAGTTAAACATACAATAACGCGCAGTAGTCAAACATATACTAACGCAGTATTCAGTTGCAAAAGAAAGTGTAAATTTTACTTTACACACTGTCTTCTTTATCAAGCAACAGTCCCTTAATAATTCAACCTATTGAAAAACAAATGACAACATGATATTGGCAATGGAACGATAAAAACTTTGGTACCAAACATGGCATATTCATTTTGGAAGTTTTCAATTTAATTCTAAAAAAACTTTATACAATTAAATCTAAACAAAACTCAGTGTACACTTTCTTTTGCAACTGAGTATATAATAACGCAATAGTTAAACATCTAATAACGCAGTAGTATAACATATAATAAAGCAGTAGTTACACATAAATAACACAGTAGTTGAACATAAAATAACGCAGTAGTTGAACATACAATAACGCAGTAGTTTAACATATACTAACGCAGAAGTTAAACATATAATTATGCAGAAGTTAAACATATAATAACGCATTAGTCAAACATATAATAACGCTGTAATTTAACATATAATAACGAAGTAGTTGAACAGATAATAACGCAGTAGTTTAACATACGATAACGCAGTAGTTGAACATATAATAACGCAGTAGTTCAACATGCAATAACGCAGTAGTTTAATATATAATAACGCAGAAGTTAAACATATAATTATGCCGTAGTTAGACATAATAAGTCATTAAACATAAATTATAATAACGCGGTAGTTAACAATATTAGTTAAACAAATAATAAGCCATATTTAACCATATAATAATGCAGTAAAAAATAACTGTATGACAGTTAATTAAAATGAATTTCAATATGTATATGAGATAAAACTTAAATGCGTCCTTTTATAAACGTATCCTTCATTTTATCGCTAAATAAAGTTGAAGTAAAAGTTAAACCTATAAAAATATGCTTTCGTTCAAAATAAGTTAATCAACGATATATCACTGTAACGATTGCAACGTTAGGAGAGTAAGCAAATCAATGCTAAATATTTGAGATGTGTGCGTTATTTTCAAATTTTAGGGGTATTAGAAAAGAAATAGAACATCGTTTACGGTGAATTTTCGATATTCAATTTTTTTTGTTGAATAACGAATAAAAAGCATTCGGCTCATAAGAATATATATGCTACTAGTTAGAATATAATCATAGTTTTACTCTCAAAAGCTCGTAAAATGTAACAAAAACACATGTTTTGGATATAAAATTCGTTGAATTACTTTCGTAATGTTTACTCGACGAAGCTCATACAAGATATTATTCATATTTTATATTATGTCACTCATCAAAAATTATTTCAATATTCGTTTGTTGGAGAACCGGTTATCTTAATAGCTTTCCATGCTGTCAGAATATCAATTAGTTTCATATCATTCAAGAAATCTCGATTGCTATACGCTTGCCCTACCTTTAACAATGAACCGGTTCAGTGTTGACGGGAGTAATAGGAAAATGTTGATGTTGAATAATTTAACATGTCTTAAGTCGACATGCGGATGTTAACGTTGTGAATTATGCTATTAAAGGGATACACGGCAATCTTGATTTTTTAAAAACTCGCGTGAGTTTTTTCTACATAACATTAATATTAATTATTAGAATAGTTCAAAGCAATTTGTTTACACATATTACTAACTTCTGAATTAGTTCACCAATGATACATTTAAACATTTGGTAAAACAATGAAAGAAATTTGAAAACCCAAAATGTTATGTAATTATTTGTAAACAGGTTTAAAGTTAAAATGAAACTGGATAAATAAATAGAGGTGCTAACTATAATGCCGAATTCAAACTTCATGATTGCCATGTGTCCCTTTAAGGATATAAACGATTAATGACTATATGTATATACGGAGCACGATTACTTCCGCATAGTTTCTTGAAATTTGAAGAACAAAATGTGCTACCTTACATCTTTATTAACTGTAGCCTGTAATATGGAATTGATTATACTTTTATAATATAAACGTGGTCAACGTGGATTTATTGTTCATTTCTGGATACTTTTATACCAGTAATTGGGACATAGTAGAACATTTACATCACACACAGTAAATGAGAAGTCTAAATTGGGATCTTTGTAATACAAATGTGGATGTATTGTTCATGCCTGGATACTTTTATACCAGTAGTTGGGACATAGTAGAACATTTACATCACACACAGTAAATGAGAAGTCTAAATTGTGATCTATATAATACAAATGTGGATGTATTATTCATGCATGGATACTTTTATACCAGTAGATGGAACATAGTAGAACATTTACATCACACACAGTAAATGAGAAGTCTAAATTGTGGTCTATATAATACAAATATAGATTTATTGTTCATGCCTGGATAATTTTATAACAGTAGATGAAAACATAACAGAACATGGCTAAATTGTGATAAAAATAAACATCTATATTTCAAATTTATATTTATTGGTTTCAGCTTTATTTATCAATAAACGATCATTCAAATAACAATCGTGCATTGTTAATATGTATTGAGAGAGCGAACAGACGGACACACACGTACAATGACAGCGAAATATAGATTCGTGGACTGCTTTTGGGTAATGTATTGACTAATTATTATATTTTTTAACAGTTTAATATTTAAATTGCACTTTTTCGTGACTCAATTACTGCAAATTAATATGTGTATTCGTAAGCAGCTGGTAATACCTGATTAAAGGGACACACGGCAATCTTGATTTCCTTAAAGGGACACACGGCAATCTTGATTTTTTATCAAGCATTAAGACTAACGTTTCGATTTATTGATCCAATATTATTTTGATTTTAAATCTGCTTGCATATTGTTAAATGAAATTCTGACTTTTCATTTTCCTTCTTGTTCTATCATAGGTATAAATATAATCAACATTTAATAATATGCAAAAACAATTTGCCTAATACTATTCTTATAATTAATATTAATGATTGAACAAGCGCATGATATGTAATAAAACTAATTGGACGCCGCGATTTAAAAAAATCAAGAGTATCTTGTGTCCCTTTAAAACTGGCGGCGTCTACTTGGTTTTTCAACATAACTGGCACATTTGCCCAAAACACTGGTTTGTGTACATAAATGGCACATTTGCTCAAAACAATGGTTTGATTGGCACATTTGCTCAAAACACTTGTTTGTGTACATAACATGCATTTTGCTCAAAACAATGGTTTATGTACATAACTGGCGCATTTGCTCAAAACACTGTACAATATAAACTGGCGCATTTGCTCAAAACACTGGTTTGTGTACATAACTGGTACATTTGCTCAAAACACTGTTGCTTTTGCATATATTACTGTTGTTGATTATAATTATTGTATCAATAATACATTTAATGTTAGGGTA
>JAWPHD010013798.1:52500-65690 GCA_037043455.1 Cyrtodaria siliqua | reverse complement strand
AGACAGAGCCAGACAGAGAGCCAGACAGAGACCCAGACAGAGAGCCATACAGAGACGCAGACATACAAACAGGCAGACAGACAGACATACAGACAGACAGTGACCAGACAGACAGACATACAGACAGACAGTGACCAGACAGACAGTGACCAGACAGACAGACCAGACAGGCCAGTCAGAGACCAGACAGGCCAGACAGACAGACAGACAGACAGACAGACAGACAGACAGACAGACAGACAGACAGACAGACAGACAGACAGACAGACAGAGACCAGACAGGCCAGTCAGACAGACAGACAGAGACCAGACAGGCCAGACAGACAGACAGACAGACAGACAGACAGACAGACAGACAGACAGACAGACAGACAGACAGACAGACAGACAGACAGACAGACAGACAGACAGACAGACAGACAGACAGACAGACAGAGACCAGACAGGCCAGTCAGACCAGACAGACAGAGACCAGACAGGCCAGACAGAGACAGACCAGACAGGCCAGACAGAGACAGACAGACAGACAGACAGACAGACAGACAGAGACCAGACAGGCCAGACAGACAGACAGAGACCCAGAGAGAGACCCAGACAGAGAGCCAGACAGAGACGCAGAGAGACTGACAGAGACCCAGACAGACCAGGCAGAGAGCCAGACTGCCAGACAGACAGAGACCAGACAGACAGGCCAGTCTGGGTCTAGGTCTCTGTCTGGGTCTCTGTCTGGCCTGTCTGTCTGGTCTCTGTCTGTATGTATGTTTGTCTGTCTGTCTGGCTGGGTGTCTGTCTGGCTCTCTGTCAGGCCTGTCTGGGTCTTCGTCTGGCTCTCTGCCTGTTTTTCTGTCTGTCTTGGTCTCTGTCTGGCTCTCTGTCTGTCTGTATGTCTGTCTGTCTAGGTCTCTGCCTGGCTCTCTGTCTGGCCTGTCTGTCTGTCTATCTGACTGTCTGTCTGTTTTTCTGTATGTCTGTCTGTCTGTCTGTCTGTCTGTCTGTCCGTCAATCCGTCCGTCCGTCCGTCTGTCTGTCTGTCTGTCTGTCTGTCTGTCTGTCTGTCTGTCTCTCTGTCTGGCAGGCTCTCTGCCTGGCCTGTCTGGGTCTCTGTCTGTCTGTGTGACTGGCCTGTCTGGTCTCTGTCTGTCTGTCTGGCCTGTCTGGATCTCTGTCTGGGTCTCTGTCTGACCTGTCTGCCTGGTCTCTGTATGTCTGTCTGCCTGACTGGCTGGGTCTCTGTCTCGCTCTCTGTCTGGCCTGTCTGGGTCTCTGTTTGGCTCTCTGTCAGTATGGCGGTCTGTCTGGGTATCTGTCTGTCTGTCTGGCTGTCTGACTGTCTATCTGTGTGTCTGTCTGTTTTTCTGTCTGTCTGTCTGTCTGTCTGTCTGTCTGTCTGTCTGTCTGTCTGTCTCTCTGTCTGTCTTTCTGTCTGTCTGTCTGTCTGTCTGGCTCTCTGTCTGTCTGTCTGTATGTCTGTCTGTCTGCCTGGTCTGTCTGGTCTGTCTGTCTGGTCACTGTCTGTCTGTTTGTCTGTCAGACAGGCAAGGCAGACAGACTGACAGAGACCAGACAGACAGACAGACAGACAGAGAACCAGACAGAGAACCAGACAGGCCAGGCAGAGAGCAAGACAGCCAGACAGATATACAGAGACCAGACAGACAGGCCAGACATACAGACAGAGACTAGACAGGCTGGACACACAGACAGACAGAGACCCAGACAGGCCAGGCAGAGAGCCTGCCAGACAGAGAGACAGACAGACAGACAGACAGACGGACGGACGGACAGACAGACAGACAGACAGACAGACAGACAGACAGACAGACAGACAGACAGACAGACAGACAGACAGACAGACAGACAGACAGACAGACAGACAGACAGACAGACAGACAGACAGACAGACAGACAGACAGACAGACAGACAGAAAAACAGACAGACAGACAGACAGATAGACAGACAGACAGGCCAGACAGAGAGCCAGGCAGAGACCTAGACAGACAGACATACAGACAGACAGAGAGCCAGACAGAGACAAAGACAGACAGAAAAACAGGCAGAGAGCCAGACGAAGACCCAGACAGGCCTGACAGAGAGCCAGACAGAGACCCAGCCAGACAGACAGACAGACAGACATACAGACAGAGACCAGACAGACAGGCAAGACAGAGACCCAGACAGAGACCTAGACCCAGACTGGCCTGTCAGTCTGGTCTCTGTCTGTCTGGCAGTCTGGCTCTCTGCCTGGCCTGTCTGGGTCTCTGTCTGTCTCTCTGCGTCTCTGTCTGGGTCTCTGTCTGGGTCTCTGTCTGGCCTGTCTGGTCTCTGTCTGTCTGTCTGTCTGTCTGTCTGTCTGTCTCTGTCTGTCTGTCTGTCTGTCTGTCTGTCTGTCTGTCTGTCTGTCTGTCTGTCTGTCTGACAGACAGACAGACAGACAGACAGACAGACAGACAGACAGACAGACAGACAGACACACAGACAGACAGACACACAGACAGGCCAGGCAGACAGACAAACAGTCAGACAGACAGCCTATCTGGGTCTTTGTCTGGCTCTCTGTCCGTCCGGACAGGCAGAGCGGAAACCCCAAAAGAGGTCACATTCCAAACATTAGAAAATTTACTCAAGAGACGACGTGCTAAAAAACGAGAAAAGCAAAAATATGATAAATTACAAGAAAATATTATAAATGAACAAAAGCAGAAATATGCCACATTACAAGAAAATGTTATAAATGAACTAAAACAAGTTTTTCAAGATAGAAAATTAAAACTGGTTGACAAACCAATGTGTGGCTATTTCAAAGCATACGAGATATCTGCCGAGAAATACAAAGACCCTCAAAAACTATTTCGTGATAAAAATGACAAAGATGAATGGATTAAAGTTTCAATTAGGTCTCACTGTAAATTTATTCAAAGATGATGGTGATACCAAAAAAAACACCACAGCAGTATTACACAGCGAACAAAATGCAATCTTAAACGCTGAAAAAATAAATGAGTTTTACGATGAATCATCTGCATATATACAAGAGAGTCTTGAAAGATTTACAAACACAGCATCAGGATTGGAGATTTATTACTGTGTTAAGCTTTACTTAAATATTGCAAAGTATGAACCATTAAAAGGTTCTTCATATATTCCTTTGTCTAAAGCAGTATCTGATAAAAAAGCAATAATTAATGTCAATAATGAAGATAATTAGTGCTTGGAAGTGGCACTGGTTTCTGCTTTGTGGCCTAATAAAAATAATATAACTAGGATATCTAGTTATAACAAACACATGGGTAAGTTGAATATGGATGGTATTGATTTTCCCACTCCAACTTCTCAAATAACCAAAGTAGAAAAACAAAATAATCTTACTATTAATGTTTATGGATATACCATAACAGGAAAAAATAAAAAGGTATCTGTTTTTCCATATAAAATATCAGAACAACCAAAAGATATTGAACGAATTGATTTGATCTTAATATCTGAAGACACTGAGGTTGAATCAGAGAACGAAGACGATCCAAATAATGAAGAAGGAATTATAGATGACAACTATAACCCTGATGATTATTCCAACGAACCAAAAAAATTAACAACAAAATATCACTATTGCTGGATTAAAAATCTGAATAGACTACTCTGGGACCAAAACAAACACCATGGTCAAACTTACTTCTGCGATCGTTGCCTTCACGGCTATTCTGGAAAAGGACTACTTACCAAACACAAAAAAGACTGTGATGGTATTAATAAAATTCTTGCAGAATAGAAATGCCGCAAGAAGGTAAAAATCACATACAATTTAAAAATCATCAAAATCAGATGCCTGTGCCTTATGCAATATATGCTGATTTTGAAAATATAATCAAACCGCAATCAATCAAATTTGGAAAGAAATCTAAAATACAAAATGTACACGAAGCTTGTGGTTTTGGATACCAGGTTGTCAGATATGATGGCAAAGCTGAAGAACCTGTTATTTACAGAGGTGAAGATGCTGTTGAAGTGTTTTTAAATCGCCTATAATGTGAAAAGAGCAACATTAATAAAATATTTGCTCACCCAAAACCATTAATAATGACTCAACAAAATGAAGCAGATTATGAAAAAGCAACACACTGTTGGATATGCGAGAATGAAATAGGCAGAAAATCTGGTAAAAACTGTAAAGTAAGAGACCACTGTCATTTTACAGGAGAATACAGAGGTGCAGCACATAAAAACTGCAACCTAAAACTGAAAATAAAACCAATTAAAACAATCATCCCTGTTATATTTCATAACCTCAAAGAATATGATAGTCATCTCATCATGCAAAAAATACATAAAATGACAGATAATATTACATGCATCCCAAACAACGCTAAAAAGTATATTTCATTTAGTGCCGGACAACTTAGATTCTTGGATAGCTTTCAGTTTATGGCTTCGTCTCTGGAAAAATTGGTTGATGCAACAGAAAAATCTGATTTCAAAATTACTAAAAATCAGTTTGGGGAACAAACCAATTTTCTTCTGCGAAAAGGTGTTTATCCATACGAATATATGGACAGTATGGAAAGATTCAAGGAAACGCAATTACCACCCATAGAAAAGTTTTACAGTAGTCTCTCAGATGAAAGTACAAGTCCCGAAGAATACGAATACGCTCAAAAAATATGGAAAGAGTTTAACTGTAAAACTCTTGGAGACTATCATGATTTATATCTAAAAACTGATGTAACTCTGTCAGCAGATGTATTTCAAACTTTCAGAAAAACATGCATGAATGCATATAAACTCGATCCTTTGCATTACGACACAGCACCTGGATTATCTTGGGATGCTTTACTTAAACATTCAAACATAGATTTGACAGACATTGACATGCACTTGTTTGTAGAAAAAGGAATGCGAGGTGGCATAAGTATGGTATCAAAAAGATATGCCAAAGCAAACAATCCACATGTAGCTGATTATAACCCTAAAGAGGAAAACAGCTACTTAATGTATTTTGATGCAAATAATCTTTATGGATGGGCAATGAGTCAGCCACTTCCATATTCTGGCTTTGTTTGGAAAGCCAAAAACAAAGGAAAATATTCTAAACCAAAACCTGGCAAAGGACAAATGCTTGAAGTTGATTTGGAATATCCTAAAGAACTTCATGAAGCTCACAATGATTATCCACTTGCACCAGATAGATTAGCAGTAAAAAAAGAATGGTTGTCTGAATACCAGACAGATCTGTTGGAAAATAATAGCATGATGAATGTAGAACAACTAGTCCCCAATCTTATGGACAAAGACAAATATGTGTTACATCACAAAAACCTGTAAATGTATTTATCTTTAGGCGTGAAACTAAAGAAAATACACAGAGTAGTAGAATTTAATGAAAAACCATGGATGGAATCATATATTCGTTTAAACACAGATTTTAGGAAAAAAGCTAAATCAGACTTTGAAAAAGCTTTTTATAAACTTATGAACAACTCTGTTTTGGCAAAACAATGGAAAATCTACGCAAGCGGACTGATATAAAACTAGTCAGAACTGACAGCTCTGAAAATGAAAAGATAAGAAAAATACTAGCCAAACCCAACTTTAACAGGCGTATAAAATATTCAGATGAATTGTCAGCAATACATGTAAACAAAACAAAATTAACATTAAACAAACCAATCTATGTTGGGGTGGCAGTATTGGATTTAGCAAAGTACATGATGTATGATTGGTACTATAATACCCTAAAGAAAAGGTACGGAGATGACTGTACTTTATTATACACAGACACTGACAGCTTGCTGGTAGATATCAAAACAGAAGATGTGTACAAAGACATGGCTGAAATGAAAGATGAGTATGACTTGAGTGATTATCCGCAAAACCATCCACTGCACGATAATACAAATAAAAAAGTAATAGGCAAGATGAAAGATGAGTGTGCTGGCGTTGCTATAGCTGAGTATGTTGGATTAAGACCCAAACTATATTCTATTTTGAGAGCGGATGAGCAGGTTATTAAGAAAGTAATATGTAAAATGAAAGATGAATGTCCTGGTGTTCCTATAGTTGAGTATATTGGAGGTGTAAAAGAATATGTAATAAAAAAACATATAAACTTTGAGAACTACAAGGATGCATTGTTTGGCAAGAAAAAATACACCCATGAAATGAATATGATACGCTCAATAAAGCATGAGATATATGGCATAAAAGTAAACAAAGTATCACTGTCACCATTTTACTCTAAAAGACATAGCACCAGACGGTATTAAAACTGATGCACATGGATTTTATAAAAACTTATAAACGCGTTTGGGTATCAGCAGGAACAATAAGTAGTTCTTCTTTGACGAATCCTCTCTGTGGCACTGGTAATTTCAAATAATAAACTCTTATACCTTGCGTCACCATATAACTTTTAATCTTGTGAATATCTACACTCCACATTGGATCAGTTGCTCTGCGTCTTCCACCTTCTTGTTCCCCGGGTTGATATAAATATCTTACACTTGCATTCATACAGATAGGATCACCTTTTAATATGTTTGTTTCAACAGTAGGGGGCTTTTTTGTTTCCACATTGATTGCTTTGACAACTTCTGGTAATCGTTTTACCCAATCTCTGTTGCGTTTTTGCGAATCTATTTCCTTAGCATACTGATAGCCAAACAATCTTTCAGCTAATGTTCTGTTAAATCTTTCCACTAAAGCTTGGTCTCTGTGTATTTCTGTTCTGCCTCGTCTGATATTTACATTATGTTTTGCCATCAACTGCGATACTGCACCCATAAATTCTCTGCCTGGATCCACTTGTAATAACTTTGGATATTTCAAATGCCGACTGTATATTTTTTCTAATGCTTTAGAAACTTCTTTACTATCCTTGGAAGTTAGTGGCTCTGCTTCTTTATATCTACTCGCAATATCAACCACAGTTAACGCATATTTATATGTCTTGCGTCCACGGCCAAAGCCAAAAGTATCATGCGGCAGAAATAACAAATCAGCTTGATGCACTCTATTCTTAGTAGAAACATCAAACCTGGGTCTAACTATTTTCTTTGGTGCGGGTAAATAAATCTGCCACACAGCTTGTTTTTTTAAAAATTCTAATGCCTGTTTCTTACTGACACCAGCCTCTTTTGCCAATTTTTTAACTGCTGAGTAACCTTTCCAAAATCCTTTTGGGCTGTAATAAATCTTTTCCATTTTTTCTACTAAAGATTAAACTTTATATAGCTATAAAGAAAAAATGGAAATCACAACTGCACGACTTGATGAACTGCTTGAAGAGCAAAAGCAAAATAGCACAAAGAAATGGACAGACTTGGAAATAAAAAAAATATACACTATTACAGATACGGAAATTGTAGATACTGAATATGGTCCATCCATGGTATTGACATTATTAGACAACGGTGAAGTATGGGCGCCTGATCATCTCAAAAATAAATTAATGAAGAGTGCTAAACCACCATATTATATGCGACCACTTGGATTGAAACCATGTAAAAAAATAAAATAATTAGGTATCATGCATATGACTTAGTCTTTTCAAAGTAAACATACTTAGTCATTCCAAATCTAAAGTAGTTATAGTTTTAAACTATTTTTTTTTTTATGAACTCAATTTATACGCCACAAATCCAGTTGCAGCCATGCCCACCACAATAAACGTTATTTCTCTATTTTGTTGATCCGGAGATGGTGTATAGAAATCACTCAACTAAGGTTCCGGTTCCAAAAGCAAATGTTTGCCAGTTGTATAATAATACTGTTTCATAGCCTGATCCACATCATCAAAAGTCTGCTCTGCATGATGCTCCTCTTGCAGTTGCTTATTAATAAAATCTAATCTCTCTGTTCTTTTTTTATTCCACTCCGCTTGTGCTGCGTTTAATTGTTCCACTGCTTTGTCATGCCTTTGTCTTTCTTCATCTGAATGACTTCCCAATTTCGAAAAGAAATAATTTGAACCGCTAAATGCCAATGCATTTGTTAATGCGCCACCTATCATCATTGCTACTGCACTTGCCATTTTTTTTATATATATTTTTTTAAAATTATTTCATAATATCCGCAGGAATAATACCTTGCTAAATCAGCATATCCTTTGTAGCCATTGCTAACATTATATCTACAGACAGCATCCCAACATCTGTCATATTAAAATCCACTTTGGGTGCTGGTCTTTTTAGTAGTTTGTTGCTAATCTCAGAATATCCAACAGTTAGAAGTGTTTCCACTCCAGCTTGATACATCATATTTACAATTTGTTTTCCGTCAATACTTGCTGCCATTTTTTTATATTATTTTTTATATTATTTTTTTAAATAAATTATTAAAAACAATCAAACGGGTCTTTTGGTGCAACACGAACAGCAGCAGGTTGCACAGGTTGCGTAGCAGATTTCTTGTTATAAATATACAAACCCAACCCAGCAATGCCTACTAATAAAACCAGACACGGCGGAATATAATTTTTGTATACGTTTATTTTGATTTCTGGTTCCTCTTCATCTATTGTTATTTTTGTTATTTCATTTTGCTTTGCAGCATTTTGATTTGCAGCATCTTGCTTTGCATCTTGCTCTACCAAACACTTTGCCTTTCTTGCCGCTGCTCCTTTTTTTCCAGCTTCTATTCTTTTTGGATTTTTTACTTTTTGTACAGTTATAACTTCACTCTCTTGGTTCTCCATCATTTATATTATCTATATTTTTATTTTTAATTAAAATCAATATGTCTAACAGTTGTCAGTATTGCTGTAAATGGTGCTAAGCACATTCCATACCTGTAATACAACTCACAACAAGCACTTGTCAAAGCATGATTAATAAATGGGTCTTCCTCCAAAGCTTCTATCAGTTTTGGTGGATTGGTTACATTAAAATATTTTGATACTCCCATCACATACAAGTTAATAAAAGAATTGCCTAAAGTCTTGGTCATACTTGCCCAAAGCCTTGCTTCATATCTGCAGTAAAGTTTGTTAATTTCATCCGGTGGCATGCCATCTATATTTGTGAGTTGTATGTCTTTACCCAAATATTGACGACTACCGCCACCAGCCACTATGGCTGATAATCTTTCTTTTTTTGTTTCTTGTTGCTTTGATTCATCACGTTCTGTGAAACCTTCTGATATATCTTGTAATTGTTCTTCCGCATTCATTTTTATATTAATAATTTTATTTTTTATCTTGAAATAAACATAAAACATAAAACAACCAGCTGCGATATTCATGCAACTAGTAATTGTTAGTATTGTTAATAGCATTGTTATTAATATTGCTATTTCTTTTTATCAGCATTGTTAATTTGCTGCAAACATTGCTATTGACATTGCTACTTTGCTATGAGCAATGCTTTAAGCATTACTAATTTACTATGAGCAATGCTATAAGCATTACTATATTTCCTGATATTTCCATTATATTTTCATGTCAGTATTGCTACTTTGCTGTTAGTATTACTATTAGTAACAAAGCAATGCTGTTAAAAAAATAGCAATGCTGTCAAAAATTATTCAACCCAATAACCAGTTGGTTGATCGGTCCTCAAAATTAACTTGGAATATTTAGTTTTTGCTAAAGCTTTTCTTATTCTGGTTCTCTCTTCCAGCGTCGGAATAACATCATTCTCTCTTAAACAATTTTCATAACTATCTCAGTTCTTTGTGTAAAACATACACAACCATTTTGCTTGCTCCCTTAAATCTTTCAATACAGAATTATATCTCTGTGAAATGACCCACACTGATTGTTTGGCGTGACGACCAGAGAATGCCAACTCTGACAATATATCTTTTTTCTTTGTTAATTCTTTTGTGGCGGAGCAATCATCAATGATGTAAAGTGTGGGCTTGCCAGCATATTGTTTGAAAAATAAACGCAACAGTTCTTGCAGCATTTCTTTACCGTTGCTAACTGGATTGACAATTTTTTTTATTTTATCTTTTGGGTGTCTTACATCTCCTATCCAGGATCTATTTAAAGGTTGATCAGCATCTGCTTTTTTATTTATTAGTATCGGTATGCCTTCACTGCCGCTTCTATTTTTCTTCCACTGCCGTATAATAAATTGTCATCACATGTTCTAAGGTCAAGCCACAAAGCATATGATTTTGTCAGATAGGTCTCAAGAGAAACATTGGTAAAGTTTAAGTCCCTCGCTACATTTCTGTCTCTTTGTTTCTTTTTGATGTCAAGGCAAAATATTTGTTGATTTCATCCCAATGTTGATATGCCTTCATGCCCTGACTATACAACTGATTTGGTACTCCCTCTATTGTCAATTCAACTTTTTCAATCATTGGGTTGTAAAAGGATTCCGTGTTTGTTCTTTCTGGGTCTTCAAACAGCATTAGAATACCTTTCATGCTCTGTGCTGGTACATTAAAGTTGATATTCCAAAGGGTTTCAGATTTGTTTGCTATTATTTTTCTATGTCGCAAGATACGATCATACATAAATACTATCTTACCATTGATTTGTTGTCTTATTTGTCTGGATAATTCAACATCACTAACCATATCAAATTCCAAGCAGATATGTTTTATTACATAAGATGCATCAGCATCACTGCTTTTGATAACTTTGTTATAATCATTAAACGTTATTTCATATTCTAACCTATCACCAAGCCCCGCTTGATAAAATGGCATATGACATTCTAACATTTCAAAGTCCAATGGAATACAAAATCTATTTCCATAAGCTGCTGCTAAAGCTTTATCTTCGGTGTCTGAGGAAGCATCTCCCGCACCAATTCTATGTTTTAACATGTTTGCTTTACCAATACCTTGGTAAGCTATGTTTACTCGTTCGGTAGGGCTTTTCCATAAATCTACATAACAATGATATATATCACTGTCATCTATTGACATGACTTCATTGCCACTTATTCTTATTGTCATTTTTTTCACAATTGCTCTACCCAGATTCTGGTATAGAGTAGCGTTGGCGTCTGTTCTTCTTTTAAGTTCTATTTCAAAGGCAAGACGAGCAGTACGTGGAACTATTACATCATAAGTACTTAGATTTGGAAATCTCACAAGCAGTTGCTGGTTTTGGTCTATTGTTGAGGGATTATTAGTTATTACTACACATGTGCGGATGCCCTTGGCACCATGAGGCTCTCTTAGTTTTCTATGAGGGTTAAGTTTGTTTCCATATGCCGACATTGTTTTTATTTTTTAAATATATTTTTTAAAATTAAATAAAATAAACAATGGCTGAAGGAGGATTTGATTTTGACAATCCTACGTACGATCCAGATGATTATAATGATGATGATTTACCAATGGTGCCTGATGAGCCTGTTCAAAGAAGTCTTCTTAATCAAAGCGACCATATTGCTGAACTCAGGGGAGAGCTGGAGAAAAATCTTGTACAATCCTTTTACAATGAAATAGGAAAACGATATAAAATGGCACCGGATTATGACCAGTTTAAAGTATCAGATGATGGTAAAACATTATACTGGGTTGTTGGTGATAAATAAATAAGAATAACTGCCAAGCAAGGCTCTTTTACATTTCTTGCTCTTGGTTCTTTGGTAGGTGAATATAACAGGGTTATTGGCTCTGGGGGAACAAGGGCGATAAGACAATTTTTGAATTTGCCGGAGTATGACAGTAAAACAAAATTATCACAAAAAGCTCGACAAGCGTTGGAAAGCACAAGAAACGATTTACCAGATAATGTGGATGCTATTTCATTACAAGATTTTTCACATGTTATTGATAACACAGCACAGTCAATGGAAAGTGCTCTTTAAGACTGGGATGTGGCTGAGCGTCCTGATGTTGAAACACAAACAAATATAGACAAGCGTGAAATGGATGGAATAGTAAAAGCGATGACAACTGTCAAGGAAGAACTCACCAATAACTTAGCAAAACTCACACAACTTGATAAAGACATAACAAGAGAAAAAAAAAAGTTAGAACAAGCTAAGACTGACGATGATGAATTCCAGATAAAAAGAATTAGCGACCGCATCAAAGACCTTGAAGTTGAGAGAGGTGCAAGGATGGATGCTATCAATGAAAAAAGAGAAGCTTTCCGTAACCAAGTAAGCAGAATAAGAGAAACAATAAACAAAATGTTAAACGAGGATACAACTCTTGGTGAGAGAATCAAAACCTTGTTTAGGGAGCAAGGTATTACTATTGTTAGTATTTTAACTGCATTTGGTATGATTCTTGGGGTGATAATTAATTCTATTATTCCCACATCAAGTGCTGCGCCAACTCCAACTCCAAAGCCTGATCCATCAAGTGTAAAAGACTGGATAAAACAAACCTACTTAATCTTGGTAAACGTCATGCCAACCTAGCTGGTAAAGCTGCTGCAGCACTTCCAGGAGTTATTGGTGCAATAGTATCATGGCTTTTATCTGCAACAGGTAATGTTATTAATTGGCTTGGTAACAATATATGGGCTTTGCTTGTGTTTGTTTCCGGGTTGTTGTATGTGGCAGCCAAAGAGTGGTTTAGTAAATCTCGTAGATAAGTAATGCAGCAAGACCTATTACTATAGTACCAACAATTATAGTTGTTTTGTTTTCTTTGTGTTCAATCGCTATTTTTTTGCATTTCGGGTGGGTTATGTTCCACAGTTTTATGTATTGATTTATTAAAGTCAGAATGTTCCGGTAAAAATTTCTTTGTTGTGGTGCCTTGAAAAGGTTGAATAATTTTTGGTGGCAATGGTTTTACATTTACATCATTATTCAATCCTAATGCTTGTGCATCGGTTGCTATTACAATTTCATTATTGTAGTCTTGTATTATTCCGATTCTTAATTCCATGTCGCTCGGAGACATATACAATCCACTTCCATAGACAAAATTTACTTTACTTCTTGCATATTTTAGGGTGGTTTCATATCTTGAAATTTGACTGGGCAAGTCGATTGGGCTATTTATTGCGTCCTCTACATTTGCTAGAAATTGTTTCTGTGCATCAAATGCCGTTCCAGTTCCAAGTATATCTGTTCTTGTTTGTGATTGTGAGCCAAGGATTGCCCAGCAGTATGTTCTTATGCTGTCATTGATTCTTTCTACTCCTGCTCTTGTAAATCCAGATGAACTATCTAGTATAAAAGTAGACCAACTATTGTCAGCCTCAGATCCTTGTGCAATGTAATCAATGTGATATGTTTTATCACTCTCATAGACTGTAAAACTCATCGTTTTG
>JAWPHD010013798.1:35000-40000 GCA_037043455.1 Cyrtodaria siliqua | reverse complement strand
AGACAGACAGACAGACAGACAGACAGACAGACAGACAGACAGACAGACAGACAGACAGACAGACAGACAGACAGACAGACAGACAGACAGACAGACAGACAGACAGACAGACAGACAGACAGACAGACAGACAGACAGACAGACAGACAGACAGACAGACAGACAGACAGACAGACAGACAGACAGACAGACAGACAGACAGACAGACAGACAGACAGACAGGCTAGACAGAGAGCCAGACAGAGAGCCAGACAGGCCAGACAGACATACAGAGAACCAGACAGGCTAGACAGAGAGCCAGACAGAGAGCCAGACATGCCAGACAGGCCAGACAGACAGAGAGCCAGACAGGCCAGACAGACAGACAGACAGACAGACAGACAGGCAGGCTAGACAGAGAGGCAGTCAGAGACCCAGACAGGCCAGACAGAGACCCAGACAGACAGACAGGTAGCCAGACCGGCTAGACAGAGAGCCAGACAGAGAGCCAGACAGGCCAGACAGACAGACAGGCGAGACAGAGAACCAGACAGGCTAGACAGAGAGCCATACTGAGATCCAGACAGGCCAGACAGACAGAGAGCCAGACAGGCTAGACAGACAGACAAACAGACAGACAGGCTAGACAGAGAGGCAGTCAGAGACCCAGACAGGCCAGACAGAGACCCAGACAGACAGACAGGTAGAGAGCCAGACAGGCTAGACAGAGAGCCAGACAGAGAGCCAGACAGGCCAGACAGACAGACAGGCGAGACAGAGAACCAGACAGGCTAGACAGAGAGCCAGACAGAGAGCCAGAAAGGCCAGAGAGGCCAGACAGACAGAGAGCCAGACAGGCCAGACAAACAGACAGACAGACAGGCGAGGTAGAGAGCCAGACAGCCTAGACAGAGAGCCAGATAGGCCAGACAGACAGACAGGCGCGGCAGAGAACCAGACAGGCTAGATAGATAGCCAGACAGAGAGCCAGACAGGCCAGACAGCCCAGACAGGCCAGACAGGCCAGACAGGCCAGACAGACAGACAGACAGACAGACAGACAGACAGACATACAGACAGACAGAAAGACAGACAGGCTAGACAGAGAGGCAGACAGAGACCCAGAACAGTCAGACAGAGACCCAGACAGACAGACAGACAGACAGACAGACAGACAGGGCAGACAGACAGACAGACAGACAGACAGACAGACAGACAGACAGACAGACAGACAGACAGATAGACAGACAGATAGACAGACAGACAGACAGACAGACAGGCCAGACAGAGACTCAGACAGACAGACAGACAGACAGACAGACAGACAACAGACAGACAGACATACAGACAGACAGACAGACAGGCTAGACAGAGAGGCAGACAGAGACCAGACAGGCGAGGTAGAGAGCCAGACAGGCTAGACAGAGAACCAGACAGGCCAGACAGACAAATAGGCGAGGCAGAGAACCAGACAGAGAGCCAGACAGAGAACCAGACAGGCCAGACAGACAGAGAGCCAGCCAGCCAGACAGACAGACTGATAGACAGACAGACAGACAGACAGACAGGCTAGACAGAGAGGCAGACAGAGACCCAGACAGGCTAGACAGAGAGCCAGACAGAGAGCCGGACATGCCAGACAGGCCAGACAGACAGAGAGCCAGACAGACAGACAGACAGACAGACAGACAGACAGACAGACAGACAGACAGACAGAGAGACAGACAGACAGACAGACAGACAGACAGACAGAGAGGCAGACAGAGACCCAGACAGGCCAGACAGAGACCCAGACAGACAGACAGACAGACAGACAGAAAGACAGACAGACAGGTAGAGAGCCAGACAGTCTAGACAGAGAGCCAGACAGAGAGCCAGACAGGCCAGACAGACAGACAGGGGAGACAGAGAACCAGACAGGCTAGACAGAGAGCCAGACAGAAAGCCAGACAGGCCAGACAGACAGAGAGCCAGACAGGCCAGACAGACAGACAGACAGACAGACAGACAGACAGACAGACAGACAGGCGAGGTAGAGAGCCAGACAGGCTAGACAGAGAGCCAGACAGGCCAGACAGACAGACAGGCGAGGCAGAGAACCAGACAGGCTAGACAGAGAGCCAGACAGAGAGCAAGACAGGCCAGGCAGGCCAGACAGAGAGCCAGACAGGCCAGACAGGCCAGACAGACAGACAGACAGACAGACAGACAGACAGACAGGCGAGGTAGAGAGCAAGACAGGCTAGACAGAGCCAGGCAGGCGAGGCAGAGAACCAGACAGGCTAGACAGAGAGCCAGCCAGAGAGCAAGACAGGCCAGACAGGCCAGACAGAGAGCCAGACAGGCCAGACAGGCCAGACAGACATACAGACAGACAGACAGACAGACAGACAGACAGACTAGACAGAGAGGCAGACAGATACCCAGACATGCCAAACATACAGACAGACAGACAGACAGACAGACAGACAGACAGACAGACAGACAGACAGACAGACAGACAGACAGACAGACAGACAGACAGACAGACAGACAGACAGACAGACAGACAGACAGACAGACAGACAGACAGACAGACAGACAGACAGACAGACAGACAGACAGACAGGCTAGACAGAGAGGCAGACATAGACCAGACAGGCGAGGTAGAGAGCCAGACAGGCTAGACAGAGAACCAGACAGGCCAGACAGACAGACTTGCGATGCAGAGAACCAGACAGGCTAGACAGAGAGCCAGACAGAGAGCCAGACAGGCCATACAGACAGAGAGCCAGACAGCCAGATAGCCAGACAGACAGACAGACAGACAGACAGACAGACATACAGACAGACAGACAGACAGACAGACAGACAGACAGACAGACAGACAGACAGACAGACAGGCTAGACAGAGAGGAAGACAGAGACCAAGACAGGCGAAGCAGAGAGCAAGACAGGCTAGACAGAGAGCCAGACAGAGAGCCAGACAGGCCAGACAGACAGACAGGCGAGACAGAGAGCCAGACAGGCCAGACAGACAGACAGACAGGAAGACAGACAGACAGACAGACAGACAGATAGTCTAGACAGAGAGCCAGACAGAAAGCCAGACAGAGAGCCAGACAGGCAGACAGAGAGACAGATAGACAGACAGACAGACAGAAAGACAGAAAGACAGAGAGGCAGACAGAGAGGCAGACAGAGACCCAGACAGGCGAGACAGACAGACAGACAGAGAGCCAGACAGGCCAGCCAGATAGACAGAGAGACAGACGGACAGACAGACAGACAAACAGACGGACAGAGAAAAAGACAAAGACAGACATACAGACAGACATACAAGCAAATGTAGAAACTTGACCCTGGATATTGTCCCTTAATACAAGCCCATGCATGTACCTAATACCTGACCGTGGATATTTTCCCTTAATAAAAGCCCGTATATACGATTTATGTACAAACCTGAACCTGAATAGTGTCTCTTAATTAAATCCCATGCGTATTATGTACAAACCTGACCACCTGACCCTGACTATTGTTCCATTATACAAGCCCATACATACACATTATGTACAAACCTGGCCCCGACTATTTCCCTTAAAACAACCCTATACATGAATCTAATGTACAAACCTGATCTGGATTTAAGCCCATACATATTATTTATGTACACAGCTGGCCCTAACTATCGTCCCGTAGTACAAGCCCATGCATATACATAATGTACAAACCTGAACCTATATATTGTCCTTTAATTCACGCCCATATATATACCTTATGTACAAACCTGACTCTAACTATTGTCACATAATACAAGCCCATACATATACATAATGTACACACCTGACCCTAGATATTCTCCTTTAATGCAGGCCCATATATATATACTTTATGTACAAACCTGACCCTGGATATTGTTTCTTAATTAAAGACCATACATATTAGGTATGTACAAACCTGACCCCGGCTATTGTCCCCTAATACAATCACAAACATATATCTTATGTAGAACCCTGACTATGTTCGGACAGATAGGCATTACAGACAGACAGACAGACAGACAGACAGACAGACAGACAGACAGACAGACAGACAGACAGACAGACAGACAGACAGACAGACAGACAAGTAGAGAGCCAGACAGGCTAGACAGAGAGCCAGACAGAGAGCCAGATAGGCCAGACAGACATACAGGCGAGACAGACAACCAGACAGGCTAGATAGAGAGCCAGACAAAGAGCCAGACAGGACAGACAGGCCAGACAGACAGAGAGCCAGACAGGCCAGACAGACAGACAGACAGACAGACAGACAGACAGACAGACAGACAGGCGAGGTAGAGACCCAGACAGGCTAGACAGAGAGCCAGACAGGCCAGACAGACAGACAGGCGAGGTAGAGACCCAGACAGGCTAGACAGAGAGCCAGACAGGCCAGACAGACAGACAGGCGAGGCAGAGAACCAGACAGGCTAGACAGAGAGCCAGACAGAGAGCCAGACAGGCCAGACAGACCAGACAGACAGAGAGCCAGACAGGCGAGACAGACAGACAGACAGACAGACAGACAGACAGACAGGCGAGGTAGAGAGCCAGACAGGCTAGACAGAGAGCCAGACAGGCCAGACAGGCAGACAGGCGAGGCAGAGAACCAGACAGGCTAGAAAGAGAGCCAGACAGAGAGCCAGACAGGCCAGACAGGCCAGACAGACAGAGAGCCAGACAGGCCAGACAGACAGACAGACAGACAGACAAACAGACAGACAGACAGACAGACAGACAGAGAGAGAGACAGACAGACAAACAGACAGACAGACAGGCCAGACAGGCCAGACAGACAGAGAGCCAGACAGGCCAGACAGACAGACAGACAGGCGAGGTAGAGAGCCAGACAGGCTAGACAGAGAGCCAGAGAGGCCAGACAGACAGACAGGCGAGGCAGAGAACCAGACATTCTAGACAGAGAGCCAGTCAGAGAGCCAGACAGGCCAGACAGGCCAGAAAGACAGAGAGCCAGACAGGCCAGACAGACAGACAGACAGA
>JAWPHD010013798.1:22500-32500 GCA_037043455.1 Cyrtodaria siliqua | reverse complement strand
GACAGGCGAGACAGAGAACCAGACAGACAGACAGGCGAGACAGAGAACCAGACAGGCTAGACAGAAAGCCAGACAGAGAGCCAGACATGCCAGACAGGCCAGACAGGCCAGACAGGCCAGACAGACAGGGGCCAGACAGGCCAGACAGGCCAGACAGACAGAGAGCCAGACAGGCCAGACAGACAGACAGACAGACAGGCGAGGTAGAGAGCCAGAAAGGCTATACAGAGAGCCAGACAGGCCAGACAGGCCAGACAGGCCAGACAGCCAGACAGGCGAGGCAGACAGACAGACAGACAGACAGACAGACAGAAAGACAGACAGACAGACAGACAGACAGACAGACAGACAGGTAGAGAGCCAGACAGGCTAGACAGAGAGCCATACAGAGAGCCAGACAGGTCAGACAGACAGGCGAGACAGAGAACCAGACAGGCTAGACAGAGAGCCATACAGAGAGCCAGACAGAGAGCCAGACAGGCCAGACAGACAGACAGACAGACAGGCGAGGTAGAGAGCCAGACAGGCTAGACAGAGAGCCAGACAGGCCAGACAGACAGACAGGCGAGGCAGAGAACCAGACAGGCTAGACAGAGAGCCAGACAGAGAGCCAGACAGGCCAGACAGGTCAGACAGACAGAGAGTCTGACAGGCCAGATAGACAGACAGACAGACAGACATGCGAGGTAGAGAGCCAGACAGAGAGCCAGACAGAGAGCCAGACAGGCCATACATGCCAGACAGACAGAGAGCCAGACAGGCCAGACAGACAGACAGACAGACAGACATGCGAGGTAGAGAGCCAGACAGGCTAGACAGAGAGCCAGACAGGCCAGACAGGCCAGACAGGCCAGGCAGACAGAGAGACAGACAGGCCTGACAGACAGACAGGCGAGGCAGAGAACCAGACAGGCTAGACCGAGAGCCAGACAGAGAGCTAGACAGGCCAGACAGACAGACAGACAGACATACAGACGGACAGAGAAAAAGACAAAGACAGACATACAGACAGACATACAAGCAAATGTAGAAACTTAACCCTGGATATTGTCCCTTAATACAAGCCCATGCATGTACCTAATACCTGACCGTGGATATTTTCCCTTAATAAAAGCCCGTATATACGATTTATGTACAAATCTGAACCTGAATAGTGTCTCTTAATTAAAGCCCATACGTAGTATGTACAAACCTGACCCTGACTATTGTTCCATTATACAAGCCCATACATACACATTATGTACAAACCTGGCCCGACTATTTCCCTTAAGACAGGCGAGACAGAGAACCAGACAGGCTAGACAGAGAGCCAGACAGACAGCCAGACAGGCCAGACAGACAGAGAGCCAGACAGGCCAGACAGACAGACAGACAGACAGACAGACAGACAGACAGACATGCGAGGTAGAGAGCCAGACAGACTAGACAGAGAGCCAGACAGGCCAGACAGACAGACAGGCGAGGCAGAGAACCAGACAGGCTAGACAGAGAGCCAGACAGTGAGCCAGACAGGCCAGACAGGCCAGACAGACAGAGAGCCAGACAGGCCAGACAGACAGACAGACAGACAGGCGAGGTAGAGAGCCAGAGAGGCTAGACAGAGAGCCAGAGAGGCCAGACAGACAGACAGGCGAGGCAGAGAACCAGACATTCTAGACAGAGAGCCAGACAGAGAGACAGACAGGCCAGACAGGCCAGACAGACAGAGAGCCAGACAGACAGACAGACAGACAGACAGACAGACAGACAGACATGCGAGGTAGAGAGCCAGACAGGCTAGACAGAGAGCCAGACAGGCCAGACAGACAGACAGGCGAGGCAGAAAACCAGACAGGCTAGACAGAGAGCCAGACAGAGAGCCAGACAGAGAGCCAGACATGCCAGACAGACAGACAGACAGACAGACAGACAGACAGACAGACAGGCTAGACAGAGAGGCAGACAGAAACCCAGACAGACAAAGAGCCAGACAGGCCAGACAGACAGACAGACAGACAGACAGACAGACAGACAGACGGACAGACAGGCTAGACAGAGAGGCAGACAGAAACCCAGACAGACAGACAGACAGACAGACAGACAGACAGACATACAGACAGGTACAGAGCCAGACAGGCTAGACAGAGAGCCAGACAGAGAGCCAGACAGGCCAGACAGACCGACAGGCGAGACAGAGAACCAGACAGGCTAGACAGAGAGCCAGACAGAGAGCCAGACAGGCCAGACAGGCCAGACAGAGAGCCAGACAGGCCAGACAGGCCAGACAGGCCAGACATACAGACAGAAAGACAGACATACCGACAGACAGACTGGCTAGACAGAGAGCCAGACAGAGAGCCAGACAGGCCAGACAGACAGACAGGCGAGACAGAGAACCAGACAGGCTAGACAGAGAGCCAGACAGAGAGCCAGACATGCCAGACAGGCCAGACAGAGAACCAGACAGGTCAGACAGGCCAGACAGGCCAGACAGAGAACCAGACAGGCCAGACAGGCCAGACAGACAGACAGACAGACAGACAGACAGACAGACAGACAGACAGACAGACAGACAGACAGACAGACAGACAGACAGACAGACAGACAGACAGACAGACAGACAGACAGACAGACAGACAGACAGACAGACAGACAGACAGACAGACAGACAGACAGACAGACAGACAGACAGACAGACAGACAGACAGACAGAAAGACAGAAAGACACACAGACAGACAGACACACAGACAGACACACAGACAGGCTAGACAGAGAGGCTGACAGATACCCAGACAGGCCAGACAGAGACCCAGACAGACAGACAGACAGACAGACAGACAGACAGACAGACACAGACAGACAGACAGACAGACAGACAGACAGACAGACAGACAGACAGACAGACAGACAGACAGACAGACAGACAGACAGACAGACAGACAGACAGGCGAGGTAGAGAGCCAGACAGGCTAGACAGAGAACCAGACAGGCCAGACAGACAGACAGTCGAGGCAGAGAACCAGACAGGCTAGACAGAGAGCCAGACAGAGAGCCAGACAGGCCAGACAGACAGAGAGCCAGACAGCCAGCTAGACAGACAGACAGACAGACAGACAGACAGACAGACAGACAGGCTAGACAGAGAGGCAGACAGAGACAGGCCAGACAGACAGAGAGCCAGACAGGCCAGACAGCCAGACAGACAGACAGGCGAGGTAGAGAGCCAGAAAGGCTATACAGAGAGCCAGACAGGCCAGACAGGCCAGACAGGCCAGACAGACAGACAGGCGAGGCAGACAGACAGACAGACAGACAGACAGACAGACAGACAGACAGACAGACAGACAGGCAGAGAGCCAGACAGGCTAGACAGAGAGCCAGACAGGCCAGACAGACAGGCGAGACAGAGAACCAGACAGACAGACAGGCGAGACAGAGAACCAGACAGGATAGACAGAGAGCCAGACAGAGAGCCAGACAGGCCAGACAGGCCAGACAGACAGAGGCCAGACAGGCCAGACAGGCCAGACAGGCCAGACAGGCCAGACAGGCCAGACAGGCCAGACAGGCCAGACAGGCCAGACAGGCCAGACAGGCCAGACAGGCCAGACAGACAGACCGACAGACAGGCAGACAGACAGACATACAGACAGACAGACAGACAGACAGACAGGCCAGACAGGCCAGACAGAAAGAGAGCCAAACAGGCCAGACAGACAGACAGACAGACAGGCGAGGTAGAGAGCCAGACAGGCTAGACAGAGAGCCAGACAGGCCAGACAGACAGACAGGCGAGGCAGAGAACCAGACAGGCTAGACAGAGAGCCAGACAGAGAGCCAGACAGGCCAGACAGGTCAGACAGACAGAGAGTCTGACAGGCCAGATAGACAGACAGACAGACAGACATGCGAGGTAGAGAGCCAGACAGAGAGCCAGACAGAGAGCCAGACAGGCCAGACAGGCCAGACAGACAGAGAGCCAGACAGGCCAGACAGACAGACAGACAGACAGACATGCGAGGTAGAGAGCCAGACAGGCTAGACAGAGAGCCAGACAGGCCAGACAGACAGACAGGCGAGGCAGAAAACCAGACAGGCTAGACAGAGAGCCAGACAGAGAGCCAGACAGAGAGCCAGACAGAGAGCCAGACATGCCAGACAGACAGACAGACAGACAGACAGACAGACAGACAGGCTAGACAGAGAGGCAGACAGAAACCCAGACAGACAAAGAGCCAGACAGGCCAGACAGACAGACAGACAGACAGACAGACAGACAGACAGACAGACAGACAGACAGACAGACAGACAGACAGGCTAGACAGAGAGGCAGACAGAAACCCAGACAGACAGACAGACAGACAGACAGACAGACAGACAGACAGACAGACATACAGACAGGTACAGAGCCAGACAGGCTAGACAGAGAGCCAGACAGAGAGCCAGACAAGCCAGACAGACAGACAGGCGAGACAGAGAACCAGACAGGCTAGACAGAGAGCCAGACAGAGAGCCAGACAGGCCAGACAGGCCAGACAGAGAGCCAGACAGGCCAGACAGGCCAGACAGGCCAGACAGACAGACAGACAGAAAGACAGACATACCGACAGACAGACAGGCTAGACAGAGAGCCAGACAGAGAGCCAGACAGGCCAGACAGACAGACAGGCGAGGCAGAGAACCAGACAGGCTAGACAGAGAGTCAGACAGAGAGCCAGACAGGCCAGACAGGCCAGACAGAGAGCCAGACAGGCCAGACAGGCCAGACAGGCCAGACAGACAGACAGACAGAAAGACAGACATACCGACAGACAGACAGGCTAGACAGAGAGCCAGACAGAGAGCCAGACAGGCCAGACAGACAGACAGGCGAGGCAGAGAACCAGACAGGCTAGACAGAGAGTCAGACAGAGAGCCAGACAGGCCAGACAGGCCAGACAGGCCAGACAGGCCAGACAGACCAGACAGAGAGCCAGACAGGCCAGACAGACAGACAGGCGAGGCAGAGAACCAGACAGGCTAGACAGAGAGTCAGACAGAGAGCCAGACAGGCCAGACAGGCCAGACAGGCCAGACAGACCAGACAGAGAGCCAGATAGGCCAGACAGGCCAGACAGGCCAGACAGGCCAGACAGACAGACAGACAGACAGACAGACAGACAGACAGACAGACAGACAGACAGACAGACAGACAGACAGACAGACAGACAGACAGACAGACATACAGACAGACAGACAGACAGACAGACAGACAGACAGACAGACAGGCTAGACAGAGAGGCAGACAGATACCCAGAAAGGCCAGACAGACATACAGACAGGCCAGACAGGCCAGACAGGCCAGACAGAGAGCCAGACAGGCCAGACAGGCCAGACAGACAGACAGACAGACAGACAGACAGACAGACAGGCTAGACAGAGAGGCAGACAGAGACCCGACAGGCGAGGCAGAGAGCCAGACAGGCTAGACAGAGAGCCCGACAGAGAGCCAGACAGAGAGCCAGACAGGCCAGACAGACAGAGAGGCAGACAGAGAACCAGACAGAGAGCCAGACAGGCCAGACAGGCCAGACAGACAGAGACCCAGACAGACAGACAGACAGACAGACAGACAGACAGGTAGAGAGCCAGACAGGCTAGACAGAGAGCCAGACAGGGAGCCAGACAGACCAGACAGACAGACAGGCGAGACAGAGAACCAGAAGGCCAGACAGACAGACAGGCGATGCAGAGAACCAGACAGGCCAGACAGGCCAGACAGGCCAGACAGACAGACAGGCGAGGCAGACAGACAGACAGACAGACAGACAGACAGACAGACAGACAGACAGGTAGAGAGCCAGACAGGCTAGACAGAGAGCCAGACAGGCCAGACAGACAGGCGAGACAGAGAACCAGACAGACAGACAGGCGAGACAGAGAACCAGACAGGATAGACAGAGAGCCAGACAGAGAGCCAGACAGGCCAGACAGGCCAGACAGGCCAGACAGAGAGCCAGACATGCCAGACAGACAGACAGACAGACAGACAGACAGACAGAAAGACAGACATACCGACAGACAGACAGGCTAGACAGAGAGCCAGACAGAGAGCCAGACAGGCCAGACAGGCGAGACAGGCGAGACAGAGAACCAGACAGGCTAGACAGAGAGCCAGACAGAGAGCCAGACAGGCCAGACAGGCCAGACAGAGAGCCAGACAGGTCAGACAGGCCAGACAGGCCAGACAGACAGACAGACAGACAGACAGACAGACAGACAGACAGACAGACAGACAGACAGACAGACAGAAAGACAGAAAGACAGACAGACAGACAGACACACAGACAGACACACAGACAGGCTAGACAGAGAGGCTGACAGATACCCAGGCAGGCCAGACAGAGACCCAGACAGACAGACAGACAGACAGACAGACAGACAGACAGACAGACAGACAGACAGACAGACAGACAGACAGACAGACAGACAGGCCAGACAGACAGAGAGCCAGACAGGCCAGACAGACATACAGACAGACAGGCGAGGTAGAGAAACAGACAGGCTAGACAGAGAGCCAGACAGGCCAGACAGACAGACAGGCGAGGCAGAGAACCAGACAGGCTAGACAGAGAGTCAGACAGAGAGCCAGACAGGCCAGACAGGCCAGACAGGCCAGACAGGCCAGACAGGCCAGACAGACCAGACAGAGAGCCAGACAGGCCAGACAGACAGACAGGCGAGGCAGAGAACCAGACAGGCTAGACAGACAGAGAGAGCCAGACAGAGAGCCACACAGGCCAGACAGGCCAGACAGACAGAGAGCCAGACAGGCCAGACAGACAGACAGACAGACAGACAGACAGACAGACAGACAGACAGACAGACAGACAGAGAGCCAGACAGGCCAGACAGGCCAGACAGACAGAGAGCCAGACAGGCCAGACAGACAGACAGACAGACAGACAGACAGACAGACAGGCGAGGTAGAGAGCCAGACAGGCTAGACAGAGAGCCAGACAGGCCAGACAGAAAGACAGGCGAGGCAGAGAACCAGACAGGCTAGACAGACAGAGAGAGCCAGACAGAGAGCCACACAGGCCAGACAGGCCAGACAGACAGAGAGCCAGACAGGCCAGACAGACAGACAGACAGACAGACAGACAGACAGACAGACAGACAGACAGACAGACAGACAGACAGACAGACAGACAGACAGACAGGCTAGACAGAGAGGCAGACAGAGACCCAGACAGGCCAGACAGAGACCCAGACAGGCCAGGCAGACAGACAGGCGAGACAGAGAACCAGACAGGCTAGACAGAGAGCCAGACAGAGAGCCAGACAGGCCAGACAGACAGACAGACAGACAGACAGACATTCAGGCGAGGTAGAGAGCCAGACAGGCTAGACAGAGAGCCAGACAGAACAGACAGGCCAGACAGGCCAGACAGACAGAGAGCCAGACATGCCAGACAGACAGACAGACAGACAGACAGACAGACAGACAGACAGACAGACAGACAGACAGACAGACAGACAGACAGGCTAGACAGAGAGGCAGACAGAGACCCAGACAGGCCAGACAGAGACCCAGACAGGCCAGGCAGACAGACAGGCGAGACAGAGAACCAGACAGGCTAGACAGAGAGCCAGACAGAGAGCCAGACAGGCCAGACAGACAGACAGACAGACATTCAGGCGAGGTAGAGAGCCAGACAGGCTAGACAGAGAGCCAGACAGAACAGACAGGCCAGACAGGCCAGACAGACAGAGAGCCAGACATGCCAGACAGACAGACAGACAGACAGACAGACAGACAGACAGACAGACAGACAGACAGACAGACAGACAGAAAGACATACATGCTAGACAGAGAGGCAGACATAGACCCAGACAGGCCAGACAGACAGACAGACAGGTAGAGAGCCATACAGGCTAGACAGAGAGCCAGACAGAGAGCCAGATACGCCAGACAGACAGACAGGCGAGACAGAGAACCAGACAGGCTAGACAGAGAGCCAGACAGAGAGCCAGACAGGCCAGACAGACAGAGAGCCAGACAGGCCAGACAGACAGACAGACAGACAGACAGGCGAGGTAGAGAGCCAGACAGGCTAGGCAGAGAGTCAGACAGGCCAGACAGACAGACAGGCGAGGCAGACAACCAGACAGGCTAGACAGAGAGCCAGACAGAGAGCCAGACAGGCCAGCCAGCCAGACAGACAGACAGACAGACAGACAGGCTAGACAGAGAGGCAGAGAGATACCCAGACAGGCCAGACAGAGACCCAGACAGACAGACAGACAGACAGACAGACAGACAGGACAAACAGACAGACAGACAGACAGACAGACAGACAGACAGACAGACAGACAGACAGACAGACAGACAGACAGACAGACAGACATACAGACAGACAGACAGACAGACAGACAGACAGACAGACAGACAGACATGCTAGACAGAGAGGCAGACAGAGATCAGACAGGCGAGGTAGAGAGCCAGACAGGCTAGACAGAGAACCAGACAGGCCAGTCAGACAGACAGGCGAGGCAGAGAACCAGACAGGCTAGACAGAGAGCCAGACAGACAGACAGACAGACAGACAAACAGACGGACAGAGAAAAAGACAAAGACAGACATACAGACAGACATACAAGCAAATGTAGAAACTTGACCCTGGATATTGTCCCTTAATACAAGCCCATGCATGTACCTAATACCTGACCGTGGATATTTTCCCTTAATAAAAGCCCGTATATACGATTTATGTACAAACCTGAACCTGAATAGTGTCTCTTAATTAAATCCCATGCGTATTATGTACAAACCTGACCACCTGACCCTGACTATTGTTCCATTATACAAGCCCATACATACACATTATGTACAAACCTGGCCCCGACTATTTCCCTTAAAACAACCCTATACATGAATCTAATGTACAAACCTGATCTGGATTTAAGCCCATACATATTATTTATGTACACAGCTGGCCCTAACTATCGTCCCGTAGTACAAGCCCATGCATATACATAATGTACAAACCTGAACCTATATATTGTCCTTTAATTCACGCCCATATATATACCTTATGTACAAACCTGACTCTAACTATTGTCACATAATACAAGCCCATACATATACATAATGTACACACCTGACCCTAGATATTCTCCTTTAATGCAGGCCCATATATATATACTTTATGTACAAACCTGACCCTGGATATTGTTTCTTAATTAAAGACCATACATATTAGGTATGTACAAACCTGACCCCGGCTATTGTCCCCTAATACAATCACAAACATATATCTTATGTAGAACCCTGACTATGTTCGGACAGATAGGCATTACAGACAGACAGACAGACAGACAGACAGACAGACAGACAGACAGACAGACAGACAGACAGACAGACAGACAGACAGACAGACAAGTAGAGAGCCAGACAGGCTAGACAGAGAGCCAGACAGAGAGCCAGATAGGCCAGACAGACATACAGGCGAGACAGACAACCAGACAGGCTAGATAGAGAGCCAGACAAAGAGCCAGACAGGACAGACAGGCCAGACAGACAGAGAGCCAGACAGGCCAGACAGACAGACAGACAGACAGACAGACAGACAGACAGACAGGCGAGGTAGAGACCCAGACAGGCTAGACAGAGAGCCAGACAGGCCAGACAGACAGACAGGCGAGGTAGAGACCCAGACAGGCTAGACAGAGAGCCAGACAGGCCAGACAGACAGACAGGCGAGGCAGAGAACCAGACAGGCTAGACAGAGAGCCAGACAGAGAGCCAGACAGGCCAGACAGACCAGACAGACAGAGAGCCAGACAGGCGAGACAGACAGACAGACAGACAGACAGACAGACAGACAGGCGAGGTAGAGAGCCAGACAGGCTAGACAGAGAGCCAGACAGGCCAGACAGGCAGACAGGCGAGGCAGAGAACCAGACAGGCTAGAAAGAGAGCCAGACAGAGAGCCAGACAGGCCAGACAGGCCAGACAGACAGAGAGCCAGACAGGCC
>JAWPHD010013798.1:2500-17500 GCA_037043455.1 Cyrtodaria siliqua | reverse complement strand
ACAGAGAACCAGACAGGCTAGACAGAGAGCCAGACAGAGAGCCAGACAGGCCAGACAGGCCAGACAGAGAGCCAGACAGGCCAGACAGGCCAGACAGGCCAGACATACAGACAGAAAGACAGACATACCGACAGACAGACTGGCTAGACAGAGAGCCAGACAGAGAGCCAGACAGGCCAGACAGACAGACAGGCGAGACAGAGAACCAGACAGGCTAGACAGAGAGCCAGACAGAGAGCCAGACATGCCAGACAGGCCAGACAGAGAACCAGACAGGTCAGACAGGCCAGACAGGCCAGACAGAGAACCAGACAGGCCAGACAGGCCAGACAGACAGACAGACAGACAGACAGACAGACATACAGACAGACAGACAGACAGACAGACAGACAGACAGACAGACAGACAGACAGACAGACAGACAGACAGACAGACAGACAGACAGACAGACAGACAGACAGACAGACAGACAGACAGACAGAAAGACAGAAAGACACACAGACAGACAGACACACAGACAGACACACAGACAGGCTAGACAGAGAGGCTGACAGATACCCAGACAGGCCAGACAGAGACCCAGACAGACAGACAGACAGACAGACAGACAGACAGACAGACACAGACAGACAGACAGACAGACAGACAGACAGACAGACAGACAGACAGACAGACAGACAGACAGACAGACAGACAGACAGACAGACAGGCGAGGTAGAGAGCCAGACAGGCTAGACAGAGAACCAGACAGGCCAGACAGACAGACAGTCGAGGCAGAGAACCAGACAGGCTAGACAGAGAGCCAGACAGAGAGCCAGACAGGCCAGACAGACAGAGAGCCAGACAGCCAGCTAGACAGACAGACAGACAGACAGACAGACAGACAGACAGACAGACAGGCTAGACAGAGAGGCAGACAGAGACAGGCCAGACAGACAGAGAGCCAGACAGGCCAGACAGCCAGACAGACAGACAGGCGAGGTAGAGAGCCAGAAAGGCTATACAGAGAGCCAGACAGGCCAGACAGGCCAGACAGGCCAGACAGACAGACAGGCGAGGCAGACAGACAGACAGACAGACAGACAGACAGACAGACAGACAGACAGACAGACAGGTAGAGAGCCAGACAGGCTAGACAGAGAGCCAGACAGGCCAGACAGACAGGCGAGACAGAGAACCAGACAGACAGACAGGCGAGACAGAGAACCAGACAGGATAGACAGAGAGCCAGACAGAGAGCCAGACAGGCCAGACAGGCCAGACAGACAGAGGCCAGACAGGCCAGACAGGCCAGACAGGCCAGACAGGCCAGACAGGCCAGACAGGCCAGACAGGCCAGACAGGCCAGACAGGCCAGACAGGCCAGACAGGCCAGACAGACAGACCGACAGACAGGCAGACAGACAGACATACAGACAGACAGACAGACAGACAGACAGGCCAGACAGGCCAGACAGAAAGAGAGCCAAACAGGCCAGACAGACAGACAGACAGACAGGCGAGGTAGAGAGCCAGACAGGCTAGACAGAGAGCCAGACAGGCCAGACAGACAGACAGGCGAGGCAGAGAACCAGACAGGCTAGACAGAGAGCCAGACAGAGAGCCAGACAGGCCAGACAGGTCAGACAGACAGAGAGTCTGACAGGCCAGATAGACAGACAGACAGACAGACATGCGAGGTAGAGAGCCAGACAGAGAGCCAGACAGAGAGCCAGACAGGCCAGACAGGCCAGACAGACAGAGAGCCAGACAGGCCAGACAGACAGACAGACAGACAGACATGCGAGGTAGAGAGCCAGACAGGCTAGACAGAGAGCCAGACAGGCCAGACAGACAGACAGGCGAGGCAGAAAACCAGACAGGCTAGACAGAGAGCCAGACAGAGAGCCAGACAGAGAGCCAGACAGAGAGCCAGACATGCCAGACAGACAGACAGACAGACAGACAGACAGACAGACAGGCTAGACAGAGAGGCAGACAGAAACCCAGACAGACAAAGAGCCAGACAGGCCAGACAGACAGACAGACAGACAGACAGACAGACAGACAGACAGACAGACAGACAGACAGACAGACAGACAGACAGGCTAGACAGAGAGGCAGACAGAAACCCAGACAGACAGACAGACAGACAGACAGACAGACAGACAGACAGACATACAGACAGGTACAGAGCCAGACAGGCTAGACAGAGAGCCAGACAGAGAGCCAGACAAGCCAGACAGACAGACAGGCGAGACAGAGAACCAGACAGGCTAGACAGAGAGCCAGACAGAGAGCCAGACAGGCCAGACAGGCCAGACAGAGAGCCAGACAGGCCAGACAGGCCAGACAGGCCAGACAGACAGACAGACAGAAAGACAGACATACCGACAGACAGACAGGCTAGACAGAGAGCCAGACAGAGAGCCAGACAGGCCAGACAGACAGACAGGCGAGGCAGAGAACCAGACAGGCTAGACAGAGAGTCAGACAGAGAGCCAGACAGGCCAGACAGGCCAGACAGAGAGCCAGACAGGCCAGACAGGCCAGACAGGCCAGACAGACAGACAGACAGAAAGACAGACATACCGACAGACAGACAGGCTAGACAGAGAGCCAGACAGAGAGCCAGACAGGCCAGACAGACAGACAGGCGAGGCAGAGAACCAGACAGGCTAGACAGAGAGTCAGACAGAGAGCCAGACAGGCCAGACAGGCCAGACAGGCCAGACAGGCCAGACAGACCAGACAGAGAGCCAGACAGGCCAGACAGACAGACAGGCGAGGCAGAGAACCAGACAGGCTAGACAGAGAGTCAGACAGAGAGCCAGACAGGCCAGACAGGCCAGACAGGCCAGACAGACCAGACAGAGAGCCAGATAGGCCAGACAGGCCAGACAGGCCAGACAGGCCAGACAGGCCAGACAGACAGACAGACAGACAGACAGACAGACAGACAGACAGACAGACAGACAGACAGACAGACAGACAGACAGACATACAGACAGACAGACAGACAGACAGACAGACAGACAGGCTAGACAGAGAGGCAGACAGATACCCAGAAAGGCCAGACAGACATACAGACAGGCCAGACAGGCCAGACAGGCCAGACAGAGAGCCAGACAGGCCAGACAGGCCAGACAGACAGACAGACAGACAGACAGACAGACAGACAGGCTAGACAGAGAGGCAGACAGAGACCCGACAGGCGAGGCAGAGAGCCAGACAGGCTAGACAGAGAGCCCGACAGAGAGCCAGACAGAGAGCCAGACAGGCCAGACAGACAGAGAGGCAGACAGAGAACCAGACAGAGAGCCAGACAGGCCAGACAGGCCAGACAGACAGAGACCCAGACAGACAGACAGACAGACAGACAGACAGACAGGTAGAGAGCCAGACAGGCTAGACAGAGAGCCAGACAGGGAGCCAGACAGACCAGACAGACAGACAGGCGAGACAGAGAACCAGAAGGCCAGACAGACAGACAGGCGATGCAGAGAACCAGACAGGCCAGACAGGCCAGACAGGCCAGACAGACAGACAGGCGAGGCAGACAGACAGACAGACAGACAGACAGACAGACAGACAGACAGACAGGTAGAGAGCCAGACAGGCTAGACAGAGAGCCAGACAGGCCAGACAGACAGGCGAGACAGAGAACCAGACAGACAGACAGGCGAGACAGAGAACCAGACAGGATAGACAGAGAGCCAGACAGAGAGCCAGACAGGCCAGACAGGCCAGACAGGCCAGACAGAGAGCCAGACATGCCAGACAGACAGACAGACAGACAGACAGACAGACAGAAAGACAGACATACCGACAGACAGACAGGCTAGACAGAGAGCCAGACAGAGAGCCAGACAGGCCAGACAGGCGAGACAGGCGAGACAGAGAACCAGACAGGCTAGACAGAGAGCCAGACAGAGAGCCAGACAGGCCAGACAGGCCAGACAGAGAGCCAGACAGGTCAGACAGGCCAGACAGGCCAGACAGACAGACAGACAGACAGACAGACAGACAGACAGACAGACAGACAGACAGACAGACAGACAGAAAGACAGAAAGACAGACAGACAGACAGACACACAGACAGACACACAGACAGGCTAGACAGAGAGGCTGACAGATACCCAGGCAGGCCAGACAGAGACCCAGACAGACAGACAGACAGACAGACAGACAGACAGACAGACAGACAGACAGACAGACAGACAGACAGACAGACAGACAGACAGACAGGCCAGACAGACAGAGAGCCAGACAGGCCAGACAGACATACAGACAGACAGGCGAGGTAGAGAAACAGACAGGCTAGACAGAGAGCCAGACTTGCCAGACAGACAGACAGGCGAGGCAGAGAACCAGACAGGCTAGACAGAGAGTCAGACAGAGAGCCAGACAGGCCAGACAGGCCAGACAGGCCAGACAGGCCAGACAGGCCAGACAGACCAGACAGAGAGCCAGACAGGCCAGACAGACAGACAGGCGAGGCAGAGAACCAGACAGGCTAGACAGACAGAGAGAGCCAGACAGAGAGCCACACAGGCCAGACAGGCCAGACAGACAGAGAGCCAGACAGGCCAGACAGACAGACAGACAGACAGACAGACAGACAGACAGACAGACATACAGACAGACAGAGAGCCAGACAGGCCAGACAGGCCAGACAGACAGAGAGCCAGACAGGCCAGACAGACAGACAGACAGACAGACAGACAGACAGACAGGCGAGGTAGAGAGCCAGACAGGCTAGACAGAGAGCCAGACAGGCCAGACAGAAAGACAGGCGAGGCAGAGAACCAGACAGGCTAGACAGACAGAGAGAGCCAGACAGAGAGCCACACAGGCCAGACAGGCCAGACAGACAGAGAGCCAGACAGGCCAGACAGACAGACAGACAGACAGACAGACAGACAGACAGACAGACAGACAGACAGACAGACAGACAGACAGACAGACAGACAGACAGACAGGCTAGACAGAGAGGCAGACAGAGACCCAGACAGGCCAGACAGAGACCCAGACAGGCCAGGCAGACAGACAGGCGAGACAGAGAACCAGACAGGCTAGACAGAGAGCCAGACAGAGAGCCAGACAGGCCAGACAGACAGACAGACAGACAGACAGACATTCAGGCGAGGTAGAGAGCCAGACAGGCTAGACAGAGAGCCAGACAGAACAGACAGGCCAGACAGGCCAGACAGACAGAGAGCCAGACATGCCAGACAGACAGACAGACAGACAGACAGACAGACAGACAGACAGACAGACAGACAGACAGACAGACAGACAGACAGACAGGCTAGACAGAGAGGCAGACAGAGACCCAGACAGGCCAGACAGAGACCCAGACAGGCCAGGCAGACAGACAGGCGAGACAGAGAACCAGACAGGCTAGACAGAGAGCCAGACAGAGAGCCAGACAGGCCAGACAGACAGACAGACAGACATTCAGGCGAGGTAGAGAGCCAGACAGGCTAGACAGAGAGCCAGACAGAACAGACAGGCCAGACAGGCCAGACAGACAGAGAGCCAGACATGCCAGACAGACAGACAGACAGACAGACAGACAGACAGACAGACAGACAGACAGACAGACAGACAGACAGAAAGACATACATGCTAGACAGAGAGGCAGACATAGACCCAGACAGGCCAGACAGACAGACAGACAGGTAGAGAGCCATACAGGCTAGACAGAGAGCCAGACAGAGAGCCAGATACGCCAGACAGACAGACAGGCGAGACAGAGAACCAGACAGGCTAGACAGAGAGCCAGACAGAGAGCCAGACAGGCCAGACAGACAGAGAGCCAGACAGGCCAGACAGACAGACAGACAGACAGACAGGCGAGGTAGAGAGCCAGACAGGCTAGGCAGAGAGTCAGACAGGCCAGACAGACAGACAGGCGAGGCAGACAACCAGACAGGCTAGACAGAGAGCCAGACAGAGAGCCAGACAGGCCAGCCAGCCAGACAGACAGACAGACAGACAGACAGGCTAGACAGAGAGGCAGAGAGATACCCAGACAGGCCAGACAGAGACCCAGACAGACAGACAGACAGACAGACAGACAGACAGGACAAACAGACAGACAGACAGACAGACAGACAGACAGACAGACAGACAGACAGACAGACAGACAGACAGACAGACAGACAGACATACAGACAGACAGACAGACAGACAGACAGACAGACAGACAGACAGACATGCTAGACAGAGAGGCAGACAGAGATCAGACAGGCGAGGTAGAGAGCCAGACAGGCTAGACAGAGA
The DNA here is from genome assembly GCA_037043455.1 of Cyrtodaria siliqua. Classification (NCBI taxonomy): domain Eukaryota; kingdom Metazoa; phylum Mollusca; class Bivalvia; order Adapedonta; family Hiatellidae; genus Cyrtodaria; species Cyrtodaria siliqua. The sequence goes on along the minus strand of JAWPHD010013798.1, from coordinate 11,233 downwards.
ACCAGACAGGCCAGTCAGACAGACAGGCGAGGCAGAGAACCAGACAGGCTAGACAGAGAGCCAGACAGAGAGCCAGAGAGGCCAGACAGACAGAGAGCCAGACAGGCCAGACAGACAGACAGACAGACAGACAGACAGACAGACAGACAGACAGACAGACAGACAGACAGACAGACAGACAGACATGCTAGACAGAGAGGCAGACAGAGACCCAGACAGGCGAGGCAGACAGACAGACAGACAGACAGGCGAGGTAGAGAGCCAGACAGGCTAGACAGAGAGCCAGACAGGCCAGACAGACAGACAGGCGAGGCAGAGAACCAGACAGGCTAGACAGAGAGTCAGACAGAGAGCCAGACAGGCCAGACAGGCCAGACAGGCCAGACAGACCAGACAGAGAGCCAGATAGGCCAGACAGGCCAGACAGACAGACAGACAGACAGACAGACAGACAGACAGACAGACAGACAGACAGACAGACATACAGACAGACAGACAGACAGACAGACAGACAGACAGACAGACAGACAGACAGACAGACAGACAGGCTAGACAGAGAGGCAGACAGATACCCAGAAAGGCCAGACAGACATACAGACAGACAGGCCAGACAGGCCAGACAGGCCAGACAGAGAGCCAGACAGGCCAGACAGGCCAGACAGACAGACAGACAGACAGACAGACAGACAGACAGACAGGCTAGACAGAGAGGCAGACAGAGACCCGACAGGCGAGGCAGAGAGCCAGACAGGCTAGACAGAGAGCCCGACAGAGAGCCAGACAGAGAGCCAGACAGGCCAGACAGACAGAGAGGCAGACATAGAACCAGACAGAGAGCCAGACAGGCCAGACAGGCCAGACAGACAGAGACCCAGACAGACAGACAGACAGACAGACAGACAGACAGACAGACAGGTAGAGAGCCAGACAGGCTAGACAGAGAGCCAGACAGGGAGCCAGACAGACAGGCGAGGCAGACAACCAGACAGGCTAGACAGAGAGCCAGACAGAGAGCCAGACAGGCCAGCCAGCCAGACAGACAGACAGACAGACAGACAGACAGGCTAGACAGAGAGGCAGAGAGATACCCAGACAGGCGAGGCAGAGAGCCAGACAGGCTAGACAGAGAGCCAGACAGAGAGCCAGACAGACAGACAGGCGAGACAGAGAACCAGAAGGCCAGACAGACAGACAGGCGATGCAGAGAACCAGACAGGCTAGACAGAGAGCCAGACAGAGAGCCAGACAGAGAGCCAGACAGGCCAGACAGACAGAGAGCCAGACAGCCAGACAGACAGCCAGACAGACAGACTAACAGGCTAGACAGAGAGGCAGACAGAGACCCAGACAGGCGAGGCAGAGAGCCAGACAGGCTAGACAGAGAGCCAGACAGAGAGCCAGACAGAGAGCCAGACAGGCCAGACAGACAGAGAGGCAGACAGAGACCCAGACAAGCAAGGCAGAGTGCCAGACAGGCTAGACAGACAGACAGACAGACAGACAGACAGACAGACAGACAGACAGACAGACAGACAGACATACATGCTAGACAGAGAGGCAGACATAGACCCAGACAGGCCAGACAGACAGACAGACAGGTAGAGAGCCATACAGGCTAGACAGAGAGCCAGACAGAGAGCCAGATACGCCAGACAGACAGACAGGCGAGACAGAGAACCAGACAGGCTAGACAGAGAGCCAGACAGAGAGCCAGACAGGCCAGACAGACAGAGAGCCAGACAGGCCAGACAGACAGACAGACAGACAGACAGGCGAGGTAGAGAGCCAGACAGGCTAGGCAGAGAGCCAGACAGGCCAGACAGACAGACAGGCGAGGCAGACAACCAGACAGGCTAGACAGAGAGCCAGACAGAGAGCCAGACAGGCCAGCCAGTCAGACAGACAGACAGACAGACAGACAGGCTAGACAGAGAGGCAGAGAGATACCCAGACAGGCCAGACAGAGACCCAGACAGACAGACAGACAGACAGACAGACAGACAGGACAAACAGACAGACAGACAGACAGACAGACAGACAGACAGACAGACAGACAGACAGACAGACAGACAGACAGACAGACAGACAGACAGACAGACAGACAGACAGACAGACAGACAGACAGACAGACATGCTAGACTGAGAGGCAGACAGAGATCAGACAGGCGAGGTAGAGAGCCAGACAGGCTAGACAGAGAACCAGACAGGCCAGTCAGACAGACAGGCGAGGCAGAGAACCAGACAGGCTAGACAGAGAGCCAGACAGAGAGCCAGAGAGGCCAGACAGACAGAGAGCCAGACAGGCCAGACAGACAGACAGACAGACAGACAGACAGACAGACAGACAGACAGACAGACAGACAGACAGACAGACAGACAGACAGACAGACAGACAGACAGACAGACAGACAGACAGACATGCTAGACAGAGAGGCAGACAGAGACCCAGACAGGCGAGGCAGACAGACAGACAGACAGACAGGCGAGGTAGAGAGCCAGACAGGCTAGACAGAGAGCCAGACAGGCCAGACAGACAGACAGGCGAGGCAGAGAACCAGACAGGCTTGACAGAGAGTCAGACAGAGAGCCAGACAGGCCAGACAGGCCAGACAGGCCAGACAGACCAGACATAGAGCCAGATAGGCCAGACAGGCCAGACAGACAGACAGACAGACAGACAGACAGACAGACAGACAGACAGACAGACAGACAGACATACAGACAGACAGACAGACAGACAGACAGACAGACAGACAGACAGACAGACAGACAGACAGACAGACAGACAGACAGGCTAGACAGAGAGGCAGACAGATACCCAGAAAGGCCAGACAGACATACAGACAGACAGGCCAGACAGGCCAGACAGGCCAGACAGAGAGCCAGACAGGCCAGACAGGCCAGACAGACAGACAGACAGACAGACAGACAGACAGGCTAGACAGAGAGGCAGACAGAGACCCGACAGGCGAGGCAGAGAGCCAGACAGGCTAGACAGAGAGCCCGACAGAGAGCCAGACAGAGAGCCAGACAGGCCAGACAGACAGAGAGGCAGACATAGAACCAGACAGAGAGCCAGACAGGCCAGACAGGCCAGACAGACAGAGACCCAGACAGACAGACAGACAGACAGACAGACAGACAGACAGACAGACAGACAGGTAGAGAGCCAGACAGGCTAGACAGAGAGCCAGACAGGGAGCCAGACAGACCAGACAGACAGACAGGCGAGACAGAGAACCAGAAGGCCAGACAGACAGACAGGCGATGCAGAGAACCAGACAGGCTAGACAGAGAGCCAGACAGAGAGCCAGACAGAGAGCCAGACAGGCCAGACAGACAGAGAGCCAGACAGCCAGACAGACAGCCAGACAGACAGACTAACAGGCTAGACAGAGAGGCAGACAGAGACCCAGACAGGCGAGGCAGAGAGCCAGACAGGCTAGACAGAGAGCCAGACAGAGAGCCAGACAGAGAGCCAGACAGGCCAGACAGACAGAGAGGCAGACAGAGACCCAGACAAGCAAGGCAGAGTGCCAGACAGGCTAGACAGACAGACAGACAGACAGACAGACAGACAGACAGACAGACAGACAGACAGACAGACAGACAGACAGGCGAGGTAGAGAGCCAGACAGGCCAGACAGACAGACAGACGAAGCAGAGAACCAGACAGGCTAGACAGAGAGCCAGACAGGCCAGACAGACAGAGAGCCATACAGGCCAGACAGACAGACAGCCAGACAGCCAGCCAGCCAGCCAGACAGACAGACAGACAGACAGACAGACAGGCTAGACAGAGAGGCAGACAGATACCCAGACAGGCCAGACAGAGACCCAGACAGACAGACAGACAGACAGGACAGACAGACAGTCAGACAGAGACCCAGACAGGCGAGGCAGAGAGCCAGACATGCTAGAGAGAGAGCCAGACAGAGAGCCAGACAGGCCAGACAGACAGACAGACAGACAGACAGACAGACATACAGACAGATAGAGAGCCAGACAGGCTAGACAGACAGACTGGCAAGACAGAGAACTAGATAGGCTAGACAGAGAGCCAGACAGAGAGCCAGACAGGCCAGACAGACAGACAGACATACTAGATAGAGAGGCAGACAGAGACCCAGACAGGCCAGACAGAGACCCAGACTGACAGACAGACATACAGACAGGTAGAGAGCCAGACAGGCTAGACAGAGAGCCAGACAGAGAGCCAGACAGGCCAGACAGACAGACAGGCGAGACAGAGAACCAGACAGAGAGCCAGACAGGCCAGACAGGCCAGACAGACAGAGACCCAGACAGACAGACAGACAGACAGACAGACAGACAGACAGACAGACAGGTAGAGAGCCAGACAGGCTAGACAGAGAGCCAGACAGGGAGCCAGACAGACCAGACAGACAGACAGGCGAGACAGAGAACCAGACAGGCTAGACAGAGAGCCAGACAGAGAGCCAGACAAGCCAGACAGGCCAGACAGGCCAGACAGGCCAGACAGACAGAGAGCCAGACAGGCCAGACAGACAGACAGACAGACAGGCGAGGTAGAGAGCCAGACAGGCTAGACAGAGAGCCAGAAAGGCCAGACAGACAGACAGGCGAGGCAGAGAACCAGACAGGCTAGACAGAGAGCCAGACAGAGAGCCAGACATGCCAGACAGGCCAGACAGGCCAGACAGACAGAGAGCCAGACAGGCCAGACAGACAGACAGACAGACAGACAGACAGACAGACAGACAGACAGACAGACAGACAGGCGAGGCAGAGAACCAGACAGGCTAGACAGAGAGCCAGACAGAGAGCCAGACAGGCCAGACAGACAGACAGACAAACAGACAGACAGACAGGCTAGACAGAGAGGCAGACAGAGACCCGACAGGCGAGGCAGAGAGCCAGACAGGCTAGACAGAGAGCCCGACAGAGAGCCAGACAGAGAGGCAGACAGAGAACCAGACAGAGAGCCAGGCCAGACAGGCCAGACAGACAGACAGACAGACAGACAGACAGACAGACAGACAGACAGGTAGAGAGCCAGACAGGCTAGACAGAGAGCCAGACAGGGAGCCAGACAGACCAGACAGACAGACAGGCGAGACAGAGAACCAGAAGGCCAGACAGACAGACAGGCGATGCAGAGAACCAGACAGGCTAGACAGAGAGCCAGACAGAGAGCCAGACAGAGAGCCAGACAGAGAGCCAGACAGGCCAGACAGCCAGACAGACATCCAGACAGACAGACTAACAGGCTAGACAGAGAGGCAGACAGAGACCCAGACAGGCGAGGCAGACAGGCTAGACAGAGAGCCAGACAGAGAGCCAGACAGAGAGCCAGACAGGCCAGACAGACAGAGAGGCAGACAGAGACCCAGACAGGCAAGGCAGAGTGCCAGACAGGCTAGACAGACAGACAGACAGACAGACAGACAGACAGACAGACAGACAGACAGACAGACAGACAGACAGACAGACAGACAGACAGACAGACAGACAGACAGACAGACAGGCGAGGTAGAGAGCCAGACAGGCCAGACAGACAGACAGACGAAGCAGAGAACCAGACAGGCTAGACAGAGAGCCAGACAGGCCAGACAGACAGAGAGCCATACAGGCCAGACAGACAGACAGCCAGACAGCCAGCCAGCCAGCCAGACAGACAGACAGACAGACAGACAGACAGGCTAGACAGATACCCAGACAGATACCCAGACAGGCCAGACAGAGACCCAGACAGACAGACAGACAGACAGGACAGACAGACAGACAGACAGACAGACAGACAGACAGACAGACAGACAGACAGACAGACAGACAGACAGACAGACAGACAGACAGACAGACAGACAGACAGGCTAGACAGAGAGGCAGACAGAGATCAGACAGGCGAGGTAGAGAGCCAGACAGGCTAGACAGAGAACCAGACAGGCCAGTCAGACAGACAGGCGAGGCAGAGAACCAGACAGGCTAGACAGAGAGCCAGACAGAGAGCCAGAGAGGCCAGACAGACAGAGAGCCAGACAGGCCAGACAGACAGACAGACAGACAGACAGACAGACAGACAGACAGACAGACAGACAGACAGACAGACAGACAGACAGACAGACAGACAGACAGACAGACAGACAGACAGACAGACAGACATGCTAGACAGAGAGGCAGACAGAGACCCAGACAGGCGAGGCAGACAGACAGACAGACAGACAGGCGAGGTAGAGAGCCAGACAGGCTAGACAGAGAGCCAGACAGGCCAGACAGACAGACAGGCGAGGCAGAGAACCAGACAGGCTAGACAGAGAGTCAGACAGAGAGCCAGACAGGCCAGACAGGCCAGACAGGCCAGACAGACCAGACAGAGAGCCAGATAGGCCAGACAGGCCAGACAGACAGACAGACAGACAGACAGACAGACAGACAGACAGACAGACAGACAGACAGACAGACATACAGACAGACAGACAGACAGACAGACAGACAGACAGACAGACAGACAGACAGACAGACAGACAGACAGACAGACAGACAGGCTAGACAGAGAGGCAGACAGATACCCAGAAAGGCCAGACAGACATACAGACAGACAGGCCAGACAGGCCAGACAGGCCAGACAGAGAGCCAGACAGGCCAGACAGGCCAGACAGACAGACAGACAGACAGACAGACAGACAGACAGACAGGCTAGACAGAGAGGCAGACAGAGACCCGACAGGCGAGGCAGAGAGCCAGACAGGCTAGACAGAGAGCCCGACAGAGAGCCAGACAGAGAGCCAGACAGGCCAGACAGACAGAGAGGCAGACATAGAACCAGACAGAGAGCCAGACAGGCCAGACAGGCCAGACAGACAGAGACCCAGACAGACAGACAGACAGACAGACAGACAGACAGACAGACAGACAGACAGGTAGAGAGCCAGACAGGCTAGACAGAGAGCCAGACAGGGAGCCAGACAGACCAGACAGACAGACAGGCGAGACAGAGAACCAGAAGGCCAGACAGACAGACAGGCGATGCAGAGAACCAGACAGGCTAGACAGAGAGCCAGACAGAGAGCCAGACAGAGAGCCAGACAGGCCAGACAGACAGAGAGCCAGACAGCCAGACAGACAGCCAGACAGACAGACTAACAGGCTAGACAGAGAGGCAGACAGAGACCCAGACAGGCGAGGCAGAGAGCCAGACAGGCTAGACAGAGAGCCAGACAGAGAGCCAGACAGAGAGCCAGACAGGCCAGACAGACAGAGAGGCAGACAGAGACCCAGACAAGCAAGGCAGAGTGCCAGACAGGCTAGACAGACAGACAGACAGACAGACAGACAGACAGACAGACAGACAGACAGACAGACAGACAGACAGACAGACAGGCGAGGTAGAGAGCCAGACAGGCCAGACAGACAGACAGACGAAGCAGAGAACCAGACAGGCTAGACAGAGAGCCAGACAGGCCAGACAGACAGAGAGCCAAACAGGCCAGACAGACAGACAGCCAGACAGCCAGCCAGCCAGCCAGACAGACAGACAGACAGACAGACAGACAGGCTAGACAGAGAGGCAGACAGATACCCAGACAGGCCAGACAGAGACCCAGACAGACAGACAGACAGACAGGACAGACAGACAGTCAGACAGAGACCCAGACAGGCGAGGCAGAGAGCCAGACATGCTAGACAGAGAGCCAGACAGAGAGCCAGACAGGCCAGACAGACAGACAGACAGACAGACAGACAGACAGACATACAGACAGATAGAGAGCCAGACAGGCTAGACAGACAGACTGGCAAGACAGAGAACTAGATAGGCTAGACAGAGAGCCAGACAGAGAGCCAGACAGGCCAGACAGACAGACAGACATACTAGATAGAGAGGCAGACAGAGACCCAGACAGGCCAGACAGAGACCCAGACTGACAGACAGACATACAGACAGGTAGAGAGCCAGACAGGCTAGACAGAGAGCCAGACAGAGAGCCAGACAGGCCAGACAGGCGAGACAGAGAACCAGACAGAGAGCCAGACAGGCCAGACAGGCCAGACAGACAGAGACCCAGACAGACAGACAGACAGACAGACAGACAGACAGACAGACAGGTAGAGAGCCAGACAGGCTAGACAGAGAGCCAGACAGGGAGCCAGACAGACCAGACAGACAGACAGGCGAGACAGAGAACCAGACAGGCTAGACAGAGAGCCAGACAGAGAGCCAGACAAGCCAGACAGGCCAGACAGGCCAGACAGGCCAGACAGGCCAGACAGACAGAGAGCCAGACAGGCCAGACAGACAGACAGACAGACAGGCGAGGTAGAGAGCCAGACAGGCTAGACAGAGAGCCAGAAAGGCCAGACAGACAGACAGGCGAGGCAGAGAACCAGACAGGCTAGACAGAGAGCCAGACAGAGAGCCAGACATGCCAGACAGGCCAGACAGGCCAGACAGACAGAGAGCCAGACAGGCCAGACAGACAGACAGACAGACAGACAGACAGACAGACAGACAGACAGACAGACAGACAGACAGGCGAGGCAGAGAACCAGACAGGCTAGACAGAGAGCCAGACAGAGAGCCAGACAGGCCAGACAGACAGACAGACAGACAGGCTAGACAGAGAGGCAGACAGAGACCCGACAGGCGAGGCAGAGAGCCAGACAGGCTAGACAGAGAGCCCGACAGAGAGCCAGACAGAGAGCCAGACAGGCCAGACAGACAGAGAGGCAGACAGAGAACCAGACAGAGAGCCA